>CM054060.1:35850404-36098077 GCA_028641055.1 Alopecurus myosuroides
AAGAGGATTAGTTCCACGGTAGCTTTGCCAATAAGCAAGAGTATGTGTGTTTTATGACAATTAATACCACATACGCCAAATAACATGCCGTTCTTTGGAGATGCGGATCAAGTTGCCAACCAGCAAGCACATTGAACTATGTGGACTTCTTCAGCGTGCATCCATCCCCTGTCATACATTGGTCTGATCAAACCCCCTTGAAACATTGTTTCATTTATCCACCATCAGCCTGAGAGGCTTAATTAGTTCCACGGCAGCTTTCCCAATCCACTTAACCTTATAAACGTACACAACTAGCTTAATTTACTCCCTCAGGCCTTATTTGGTGCAGGTGATTTAGAGGGGATTATTGAGTATAAACCGCAGAGGGTTTGGTGAAAACACCGGTGACACCCAATCCCCTTGATTCCACTGTAATTCTCTTCGACCGCAATCACCTGCTCTAATTTTTTCCGTTTGGTGTGAGGTAGATGGGGGCATCTCTACTTGTGCTAGGCGCCACCGTTAGCCTGCCTGGAAACGCTGTCAGCCATAAAACGCGAGGAGTACCAGCGTCTAGAATACACGTCCACCCGACGTGTCTTGCGGTGTCTACAGGTTTTGAGCCCGGCCAAAACCAGCCCACCAAACAGCCCACTAGCGTTTTCTGGTGGTCTTAGTATGGGCTGGGAATGTACACGAAAAAACCTGTCAAAACCCCTCTACCAAACAAGGCCTCAAGTATATAAACTCAGCATTGGAGATGCTGAGTTGCCAACCAGCAAGGACATCAATCACCATGTGCACTTGGTCAGCGTGTATCCATCCCCGGTCACACATCGGTATATCTCATCAAACCCCTTCAAACTCTTTTTTTTCCAGTCTAACCAGTGGTTCCTACAAATACCTTTTTGTGTAACTGGTCGTCGTTACGTTTAAGCGCTTGCCCATTCTAACGGCTATGAATCTAACCAATGGAGGTATACTACTATAAACTTATATGCCAAAGACAAGAGTCAGCTCTTGACGATATGGATGTATAATCCTATAACTTCTATGCCAAAGACAAGACAACTAATCTCGGTAGGTGGCATATCTCTCCCGGTCACAAGATTTTTTAAATATACTACAGAACTATTCTATGGTGTGTCTATCAATATTGATTTCCAAATATTTATATACACATATAGTTGGTCAAACTTATTATACCTTGGCTTTTAACTAAATCAACACGCCTTGTTTTCCGGAAGAGAGGTACTCCCTCAGTTTCAAAATGTAAGCCTTGATCAGCATGCATTGATCCCCTGTCATACATTAAAAAAAATGATCCAAGTGTAACCACCGGTGTTTCTAGAAATACTTTTTGTGTAACCGGTCGTCGTTACATCTAAGGGCTTGCCCATTCTGACGGCTATGAATCTAACCACTGGTTCTTACATAATGGAAACGCTTGCAAAACAATACCAGATTAAGCTTATAACAACTATTCTAACTTACTTGATAAAAAAAACAGTATCTGTGACGGGGACGGCTAGCAGAAAGACAATAACTTTCGCGTCCGAGCTCCGATTTTACCTTTCGCGTCCGATATTCTAACGGCTATGAATCTAACCAATGGATGTATACTCCTATAAACTTATATGCCAAAGACAAGAGTCAGCTCTTGGCGATATGGATGTATAATCCTATAACTTCTATCCCCAAGACAAGACAACTAACGGTAGGTGGCATATCTCTCCATGTCACAAGATTTTTTTAATATACTACATTATTACTATTCTATGGTGTGTCTATCAATATTGATTTCCAAATATTTAGATTTATATATATATAGAGAGTTGGTCAAACTTATTATACCTTGGCTTTTAACTAAATCTACACGCCTTGTCTTCCGGAAGAGAGGTAGTACTTTATCTCTTACACTTACCACACAAGTTATTTCATATAATGTAACTCTTACATTATGAACCATTCTCCTTGTTGAAGAAACATCTTCAATATACTTTGTAGAGAATAATCATAACAATTGATCTAACTGAACTTTTGTTACAAACTCAACTTGCCGATAATTATCTTTATTTACATGATAGAATGCGCCGTCAAGAAATTTTCCATGACGATCACAATGATAAATCATTTGATCGTGCTCACAAATGCATTTCAACTACGGATCTTGCATTTGAATTCCCAATTCTTTCTTAGAACCTCTCACTTCATTCAAAAAGTTTGCATCCAACTCACCAACTTTACATCTATCCACATCCAAGATTTTATCCGGTACGAATTAATATTTTTGCCATTGCATGTATCATAGAAAACTCTTTTCAATGATACTTTTATTCTGTGAAATAAAACTTTCAGTGGTTCCTTACATACCGGGCGGCCATCACGAACTACTACTACCTCGAGCTCACACCGGAGCAGCGTCGGGATCTCCGCTGGAATCTCGACTACCGACCGACTTGGGACGCCTTCTTCATCAATCTGCGTGAAAGGGCGCTCGCCAGGCATGAAGAGGATGGCCCGTCTCCTTCAAACTTTAACGAGGCTGGCCGTCGGCTCTGGTGGAGAGGCCGGAATTTTCAGAGTGTCATGAACTACATCACTGCCGGCGATAACCCCCGCCTGCGATACCCTCACTTGCAGTCCAGGCGTGCTCACCTGCCGAGATTCAATCCCGGACCTCTGTGCGACGACAGCGACGATGACGGCGGCGACTTCGACAACTACGAGTACATGTTTTATACTCCTATGCAGGAGTATGACTAAACCCCGCTACCTGTGTATCCACTGTTGTTCCGTATTGCTAGTCTAGCTACCTATGTACCCCGGCACCTGTTAGCCGAGACAACACGGCTTAGGCCTCGGTCGAAGTTAGTTTGATGTATTACAGTTAGTTTGAATAATTCCGCTACTTTGTTAGTTTCAATCACTAGTAGGAAACAGGCTATAGCCACCAGGTTACCGCTGGCCAACAAGAATATCTGTGCGCCAGTGCTACTACCGCTGGCGAACGCGCCGCCCTTGTTGGCCAGCGCTAAGTTAGGTACCGCTGGCGAACATGGCACTTCGTTCGCCAGCGGTAACAGTGGGCGTGGGGGTTGCGCGCGGCTGCGGGCGGCAGCAAATACCGCTGGCGAACATTGCACTTCGTTCAAAAAAGTAGAAACGAAAAGTAGAAACGAAAATGATAAAACGTTCAAAAAATAAATTCCTTGGATATGTGGGTAGAGTGCACTGTCTAGTTGATATAGAAAATTTGAAATACTCCATTTGACCTTTTATGCAAAATTCAAAAATAAAACGTAAAATGGCCATAACTTTTGCATACGACGTCGAAAAAACGCGTCCAATATATCAAAAGAAACGTGAGCAAATTCCATAACTTTGGCCTGTGAGGTTTTTTCAGAATCGGCAAATTCCAAAAGGAAAAAAAGTTATTTGAGACAGACTAAATTTTCCTACATAATCAATTTAATTAAATAAATTCAAAATTCAAAAAAAATAAAAAAATGTTTTTTTTTCGAGAAAAGATAATAAGGATTTCATATTTGGATTCCTCATATTCTTCTGATCAATTTAGACATATCATTTATCGAATTTGGAATTACGGATTTGTAGATATGGTGCAATAGTTAAGAGGATTGATAGTACTATACTAACAAGAAAGAATGAGTGGGTCATAGGTAGAGTAGTGGGATGGAACTAAGAAGTTAAGCGTGCTCGGGCTAGAGTAGTGAGAGGATGGGTGATCGAGCGGGAAGTGGGCATTCAAAGATGAAAAAAAAAGAAAAAAAAGGAAAAAATTCTACAGCGTGTTTAGAGGTTCCTCGAATTCAAATGTTTTGAAAATTTGAAAAAGAAATAATGCGAAAAAATTTATTTACGAAATTTCAAAATTTCAGACTTACCGCTGGCGAACAAAACTGTGTTAACAAGACTGTGTTCGCCAGCGGTAACTAGATAGCGCTGGCGGTGTACTGCTGGCGAACACTTGTTCGCCAGCGGTAGCTTGTTTTTGTTCGTCACTGGTAAGCGTTTTCCTACTTGTGAATAATTCTGCTACTTTGTTTGAATTATTCCAAACTTTGTTTCAAACTATCAAACCAAACAACACAGCGTACGAGCACACGGATCTTATGTTTCCTTTGAGCGCTTATGAACCGTTTGATCGGCGGTGTGTTTGTTTTCGGGGGCTTCTGAACCGTTGGATCACCGTTGTGTTTCTTTCGGGAAGAAGCACATGGATCC
Organism: Alopecurus myosuroides; assembly: GCA_028641055.1. Taxonomy (NCBI): domain Eukaryota; kingdom Viridiplantae; phylum Streptophyta; class Magnoliopsida; order Poales; family Poaceae; genus Alopecurus; species Alopecurus myosuroides. The sequence continues at coordinate 35,854,635 of CM054060.1, forward strand.
CATCCCATATATGCATAACAGTGTTACTTTAATTTTTCCATTGCATCCTCTACCGCTTCCTCTTCTTGTCTGTCGTCTAATCTATCGCTTCCTCTTCTTGGCTGTCTTCTGATTGGACTCAAGCTTGGCAATGAGCTCATCCAAAACAGAGCTATATGGCGTACCTAAATGCTCCCAGCCATCATTTTTCATTATCTGGCATGTCAACAAGCTTGTAATCTGCACACAAACATGAACTCACTCTTGCCCAACTTTCTGGAAGGTTGTGAATATTCCGATCTTGCTGAAAACAGCAGAATTACACATATAGAAGTCACTAAAACAAAGTTAAAAATATGAGGAAAATAGGACCGGAGGCCATAGGTTCACTAGTGGTGTCTCTCCAAAGTAAACAAACATGTTGGTTGACCAAATTACAGCTTGTAAATTGACAAGTCATGAACGTGCAACAATACTATTATGAGGAGATATAGTTCACGGGTTCTAACATTATAGGCGTGACGTCAAAGCATATGGACCGCTATACAGCATGCATCCGTATCTTAAAGTCCACAAAAAGAAAGCTATCTAGCAAATATCTCTGTTATTAAGTTGCAGCAACGAAGTGATTGCTGTGTCTAACAGACAAAAGAATTAATAACAATACGTAATGTAAGAAGCGTTACTCATCTGTAGACAAGAGCACCGATGTTTTCTCCCTAGTAGAAACAACACATCCCCCACCTGTCATGTTTCTTTCACTCAAGCACATATGTAAGGGAGTCATGAAACTACAATCTAGCATGTAAACACTCTCTTAGAGGTGAAAATAACTACGTGGCCAAGTTAATCATAGACACCGGAGAGAACTGCAAGACAAGATTAAAACTATCTACGAATATAATTTAAGTATCTCAGATCGACATGAAGAAAATATCATAATCTGATGGTTCATCGGATCCGAGCAAACACAACAAGAATAATTACATAATGGTGGTCTCGATCATGGGAGACAGCTTATGAGACTGAGAGAAGACCCATCTAACTACTTCTATGGACCTGTAGTTCTGAGATTTCCTACTCATGCATCTGTGCAAAGGCGATCATAGCGATGAAGAGGCCTCCGGTGACGATTTCCCTCTCCGGCAGGGTGCTGAAACAGGGCTTCAGAAGGCCGAGATTAAACTTTCGAGGTGATGGAGCCACTCTATATGTTTCTTGAAAAATAACTCTGTCCCTGATGTTTTTATGTCAAGGGCATATTATAGGTTAAGAGGCAGCGTCAGGCGGTGGCCAGCAAAGCCAGGGGCACACCAGGCGTGGCTCGGGGTGGGACCGCGCCTTTCAGCCCCCTATAGGGCCTTTGGACCCTCTCTGGCTCATCTTTGGACTCCCTATTTGTTCCGGGTAAAAACTGGTCTCCGTAGATTTTCAGCCATTTCCGAAAATATTTTCTTAAGAAATTTTCTAAAATAGAAAAACGACAAAGAAAAAAAAATTGGCCTGTGACATCTTGTTAATAGGTTACTCGATGAAAACATCTGGGAAACGACCAAAAACATGTGAAAACATGGTAATAACATAAGAGAGTTGGATAGAAAACAATCATGGAGCACAAAAAATTATAGATACGTTTGCAACATATCATTTGGCTACGCTTACTTCAAAAAGAATTATGTATTTTTTCATGAATTTAAAGCAACAGTTGTCATAATTCATTAACTATAGTTTCAATCAAACCTTTTATACCAACTGGTTTTTTTGTAAACAAATTAGCTCTTGTATAATTACCATTATATTCACTTAACAAAACCCTCGATCTGTATCAACTGATTTTTGTGTGTGTTTGTTTTCTCCAAAATCATTACAACGCAAACAAATTCGAAGGGTTACAATACATATGTCACAAATGTCATCTGAATGACGCAAGATCATCCACCTGTCTATGTTCTAAAAAAGGATCGATCATAAAAGCCCACAAACAACAAGTATCACAATTGTGTGTAAAACAAGATCGTCACAAGTTATCCACAATACACATCACAAGTTCACAATATGGTGAATATAGGTCATCAAGTCCAACATGAAGAACGTTGTCCTGGCAGACCTAGCCGAAACGTTAAAAATCTGCATCGCTACAACATCAAGCTGAGCTTCGGTCACATCTTTCTACGTGGGGGATCAAATCCAATCCCAAGAAGATATATGCCATCCTCAAGATGGCACACTTCAAAATCTCAAAGACGTACAAGGGCAGACAGTGTATATGGCAGCACTTTGTGGGGCCCACCGTGGGGCAACCAGCGGCGCTGGTTGGAGTTTCCATTCGGACGGGATCGATTTCTGCTACCGGAGAGCGCGTGGTCTGTGGCCTCGTCCACAGATTCGGCTCCTTCGACTTCGTTACCGACAACGCCGGCGATTTCGGCGGCAGGGCCATGCCGGAGGGCGGCTCGGTGCTCTCTTTCGGCGCGCACCTCGTCTACGTTGCCACCATCATCGACCGCGAGTACCCCGGGGAGGTGCATGTCGCGGAAGATCCCCCTGCTGTCATCGCTGCGCGCGGGAGGCCGATTGGCCGCTCTGCGGACAGCGTGGAGGTGATGGTGACCGGCCCTGCTGCTGATGCCGGGAAGGGCGCGGCTGCTGCCGCTGCGGGCGTCATCGAGGATCTCGCTGGCCCGAGTGCTGGCGGGAAGACCCACAAGCCCTACGAGAAGGACTGCAACCTTCCTCCCTCCACTACTCCGACGATACCTGCGTCCGCCGTGCGGATGGGCATGCCGCCTCCCACCGAGCTCGAGCTCATGACCATGCGGGCGCAGCTTGATCAACAGCGCCAGGCGCTGCTCGCCGAGCAGGCGGAGCTGGATAAGGTTAGGCTTGAGCTGAACCTGGACCAGAACGAGTACAACCGGGCTCACGGCTTCACGCCTGTGGTGAGGAGGCCTTCCAAGGCAGGGGCTACGCGCCGCAACCTAGGCACCGAGATGGCAGCAGTTGGTGAAACTGCTGGCCAAGCCGCTAGCCAAAACACCTCCACCACCAGACCCAGATACAGCACCCCCGCCAAAACCCTTAGAGCTGCTGAGGCTGTAGCTGCTGAGTTGCCGCATCTCGCTGGCGACGCGCGCGTTAGGCAGAAGGAAAGGCTCAATGAGCTAGTGCTAGAGGCTGCTAGGCAGAACGAGGAGTTCCGGAAAGCCAACCCGGGTGCTGGAGCTTCTCAGGTGGTGCACTCGAATGCGGCTAGATCTAACGATCAGGCCTCATCACTGCATCCCAGTCGCGAGAAGGAGCGGAGTGGGCATTCCGGCAGAGATAGGCAGATGCAGGTGTACGACCCGGCTGTCGCCGCAAAACAGCACGCTGTGGCACGACAGTCCGGTCAAAAACACAACGCTGCAGGAGCAGGCTATCAAGCCCATAAAGCTCACAGCCAGGCCCGAGATGGAGAGCGCCCAGGCCCTTCTCAGCATCCAGTTGCTCAGCCTACTCGGCAGAGGCAGCAGCCGCGTGCAGTTGCACCAGCAGCCAACCCGGTGGAGCAGCCTGCAGTCGTGCAGGTGGACAGATATGATGATGGCTACTCGGCAATGGGGTTGGCTGGCTATGACATCTTGGATCGCGTGGGTGAGCGTGTGCTGGAGCCCAGTGATGCCAAGCACAAGCTGGACCGGATTTCTCTATCGGCGCAACTCGGGAGCCATCCGTGAAGCAGTTCCAGCTCGCCAGAGGGACCAAGTGCTATGACGGCAGCACCAAGCCGGAAGATAGGCTCAATGACTATGTCACAGCCGTGCACATTGCAGGCGGCAACCGGAGATGGGCCATGCGGTACATCCCGCAGATGCTCGAGGGACCGGCAAGAACCTGGCTCAACAACCTGCCCAAGCACAGCATCAACTGCTGGCTTGACTTCGCGGAGGCATTTGTCAGCAATTCACCAGCACCTACCGGAGGCCGAATAGGCCGCAGCAGCTATCCGCTTGCAGGCAGCGGGAAGAGGAGACAGACCGAGAGTATCTTACCTGGTGGAGTACTCTGTGGAACACATGTGAGGGTGTGAATGAGGCCCAGGCCATCACTTGGTTTGCGCAGGGTTGCAGACATGGTAGCATGTTGTGGCAAAGGCTCCAGAGGGAGATGCCGAGTACTCTCGCTGAGACCATCCGGATTGCGGATCAGTACGCACTAGGCGACCCGACACAGCCTCTTCTTGATGCTGCTGAGCCGAGAAGGAACTACAACATCAACACCAGCAAGCGCAATGAGTTCCGCAACAAGCGCAGAGGTGACCGGATTGATACCCGGTACGATCCTGAGGAGGTGAATGCTGTAGCAACTAGAGCTGGGAGTAGCCAGAGGCCAAAAACTGCTGGAGCCCAGTATGGGCAGAACCAGAATCAGGGCCAAGGCAACAAGAAGCCATACAACGCTTCCCAGCAGGGTAGCGGCAACTCGGGTCTGGCGCCAAACTTTGTATTCAAGGACATGAAGGATGGCCCATGCATTTTCCACACTCGGCATCCCGCAAGACCCGCCAACCACACTACTCGGCAGTGCAGTTGGTGGGAAGAAATCAAGAACGAGGGCCTGCCTCCTCCTCCTCCTCTGCCAGCCGCAAATGCCGCTGTACAGCCTGCTCGCGCACCCGCTGCTCGGCCTCCATCCTTCCCGAGAAGAGAAAATGTGAACCAGGTGGCTTTAGGAGCCAATCGCCACTTCAACAATGATGGCTACCGCAACAACAACAACAACTACTACTACACCCGCAACAACAACAGAGACAACAACAACAACAACAACCAAGGTAACAATAACAACAGCAACAATGGTGGTGGAGACCGCAATCGGTATCAGGAGCACCACGAGAGCTATATGATTTTCACCTCTGAGCCTGTCGACAAGAAGTCTCAGCACAGGTGTGCCATGGAGGTCAATGCCGTGATCCCTGTTGTTCCTCACTATATGCACTGGTGCAACCAAAATATCACGTGGTCCAGAGCGGATCATCCTAAGGTGATGCCCAATCCGGGTAGCTATGCCTTGGTGCTGGATCCTACCTTCTTGGGTCCCGAGAAGAACGTGAGGTTCAGCAAGGTACTGATCGACAACGGCAGCAGCATCAACATCGTGTACAGAGACACGCTTGAGAAGCTGGGTATGGCCGAGAACATGCTGCTACCCAGCAAGACCACTTTCCATGGCATTGTGCCAGGAGTCTCTTGCAATCCGATTGGCCGAGTATGGATAGATGTGCTATTCGGCACCAGGGAGAACTGCCGCACAGAGAGCCTGCAGTTTGAGGTGGTTGATCACCAGAGCCCCTACCATGCCCTACTCGGCAGGCCCGCTCTGAGCAAGTTCATGGCCTCTACCCACACTCCATATCTGAAGATGAAGATCCCTGGTCCCAATGGCGTGATTACCATCTCTGGTGATTACAATAAGTCTATGGAGTGTGCATCTGCTGGTTCTCAGTTGGCGGAGTCCATGGTGATCGCTGCCGAGAAGAAAAAGATGTACGAGGTGGTGGCTATGGCGCAATCCGCGCAAGCTGGTGCGCCTGGCATGCCGAGTTCCCAGCACGGGACGGCGTTCCAGACATCTCAGGAGACGAAGAAGATCCAGGTTGACCCTGAGTTTCCCGACCGAGTTGCCATCATTGGCTCCGGGTTGGGGAAGAAATAGGAAAGCGAGCTCATCCACTTCCTCCGTGAGAATCGGGACGTGTTCGCCTGGTCCAATGAGGATTTACCGGGTGTTCCGAGGGAGTTGGTTGAGCACTTGCTACATGTGCGTCGTGACGCCAAACCAGTGAAGCAGGCTAGCCAACCCGGTCATGGTTGAGAAGAAGAAGGAGGACCCCAAGGCCGCTACCGCATGGCGCATGTGCGTCGACTACACTGACTTGAACAAGGCCTGCCCCAAGGATCCCTTTCCGCTACCTCGCATCGATCAGGTGATCGATTCCACTGCTGGTTGTGAACTGTTGTCTTTCATAGATGCCTACTCTGGTTTTCACCAGATAGCTCTCAACCCTGCTGATCAAATAAAGACTGCCTTCATTACCCCGTACGGGGCTTATTGCTATCGTGTCATGTGTTTCGGGTTGCGGAATGCGGGTGCCACTTATCAGAGATGCATGCAGAAATGCTTGCACGACCAACACGGCAAAAATGTGCAGGTGTACGTAGATGACATTGTCATCAAAACGAATAAAACACATACTCTTCTTGGTGACCTTGAGGAAACTTTCGCTAACTTGCGCAAGTATAAGATGAAGCTGAACCCGAGTAAATGCACCTTTGGCGTCCCGGCTGGCAAGCTACTCGGCTTCTTGGTATCCAGTCGGGGCATTGAGGCCAATCCTTCAAAGATAAAAGCTATTGAGAGCATGTCTTTGCCGAGATCTCTGAAGGATGTGCAAAAATTCACTGGTTGCTTGGCATCTCTGAGCCGTTTCTTGGGCAGAATGGGCGAGAAGGCCCTGCTTTTGTATCAATTGATGAAGAAAAGCGACAAGTTCGTCTAGACACCGCAAGCGGATGTGGCATTCAAAGAGCTAAAGGCAATGCCGGGTAGCGCTCCCATCTTGGCTAGTCCGCTACCCAAGGAGCCAATGCTGCTATATATTGCCGCTACCAACCGAGTAGTCACCGTGGTGATTGTGGTGGAGCGAGAAGAGGAAGGCAAAAGTGTGCAGCGGCCGGTGTACTATCTCAGTGAGGTATTATCTAGCTCCAAGCAGAACTACCCGCATTACCAGAAGATGACCTACGGCGTGTATCTGGGCGCCAAGAAGTTGAAGCACTACTTCCAAGAACACCCCATCACAGTGGTGAGCTCAGCTCCCATCTCGGATATCATGGGCAACAAGGAAGCGAGTGGCAGAGTAGCCAAGTGGGCAATCGAGCTGGCCGCGTACGCTCCCGCGTATGCGAGAAGAGAAGTCATCAAGTCTCAGATCCTGGCAGAATTTCTAGTGGATTGGGCTGAGGTGCAATATGAGCCTCCTACTCCGGTATCCAACTACTGGAAGATGCACTTTGATGGCTCCAAGATGAAGGAGGGCCTTGGTGCTGGCGTGGTGCTTACGTCACCCAAGAGAGATCAACTCAAATACGTGCTGCAAATCCACTTTAAGGCATCCAACAATGTTGCAGAGTACGAGGCCGTGGTACACGGTTTGAAGGTAGCAAAGGAAGTTGGTGTGCAGCGCATCATATGCTATGGAGACTCGGATCTAGTCGTGCAGCAGGTTTCTGGCACTTGGGATGCTCTGGATGCCAACATGGCGTCATACCGCTTCCTGGTCCAAACCATGACAGGATTCTTTGAAGGTTGCGAGTTCCAACACATCCACCGAGCAGAGAATGAAGAAGCTGATGAGCTGTCCAAGTTGGGATCTTCTCGCCAGTACATCCCGACTGGGATTGCCTTGGAGCATTTGAGAAAGCCATCCATCAAGCCATCCCCCAACTCGGAGTCCATCTTCGTTCCTTCCCTGTCTGATGAAGAGGAAGTTCCAATGGAGATTGACTGGGAAGGTGCAAAAGGAGACCCGGGGACTGCCGTCTCCATCCCGGGGACTGGCGCCTGCAACCCGGGGACTGCCGCTCCCTACTCGGGGACTGCTCCTCCTTACTCGGGGATTGCCCCTCTCAGCTCGGGGACTGTCGCACTCCTTGAAGAAGTCCTAGCAAACCGTTCGGGGCTGCAGAGAGTCAACCCCAACCCAGAAAAAGACGCAGCAGTAGTTGTCCCAATGGAAGTGGACGAACCAGTGTTTCCCGCACGGGAGACGCCGAGTTGGGCCATGCCCATATTATCCTTTCTAAAGGACGGCACCCTACCAGATGATGAGGTTACCGCAAGGCAGATTCAGAGAAGGTCCAAGGGCTACACCATGTTCAGAGAAGTGCTGCATAAGAGAAGTGCCACTGGCGTGTTGCAACGTTGTGTGGAACCGGAAGAAGGAGAAGAGATTCTGGTGGAGATACACCAAGGGGAATGCGGGCATCACGCCTCTTCTCGGGCTCTAGTCAAGAAAGCTTTTCGGCATGGCTTCTTCTTGCTCACTGCTTTGAGGCAGGCTGAGGATATTGTGAGGAAATGCAATGGCTGCCAGAGATTCGCAAGTAAGATCCACATGCCAGCTTCCGAGTTGAAAACAATTCCCATCACTTGGCCATTTGCTGTTTGGTGTCTGGACATGGTTGGTCCCTTCAAACCGGGTAGAGGCAACATGACACACATCTTGGTCATGGTTGATAAATTCACCAAGTGGATTGAAGTGAAGCCTATTCGGAATTGTGATGGAGCTACTGCTGTGAGTTTCCTGAAGGACGTGATCCTGAGATACGGCTACCCGCACAGCATCATCACAGATAACGGCACAAATTTTGCTGAGGGAGCCATGGTGAGATTCTGCAGAGATAAGCACATCCGACTAGATGTCGCGTCTATCGTGCACGCCGCATCCAATGGGCAGGTGGAAAGAGCAAATGGCATGGTGCTGGCAGGCATAAAGCCAAGGCTGATTGAGCCGCTGCTGAAAACACCAGGGTGTTGGCTAGACGAGTTGCCAGCGGTGTTGTGGAGTCTAAGGACTACCCCTAACCGGTCAACCAGCTACACACCATTCTTCTTGGTTTACGGGGTTGAAGTCGTGTTGCCAATCGACCTAGAGCATGACTCCCCCCGAGTAACCCTCTACACTGAGGCGGAGGCGAGAGAAGCTCGAGAAGATGACGTTGACCTGCTAGAAGAAGCAAGAGAGCTTACTCTGTCACGTTCAGCTGTTTACCAGCAAAACCTGAGGCGTTATCACAGCCGAAAGGTGAACCCAAGGGTTTTCCGAGAAGGAGACATGGTCCTTAGGCTCGTGCAGCGCACAGCCGGGATGCACAAGCTATCCCCTCCGTGGGAAGGGCCGTTCATTGTGAGCAAGGCTCTACACAATGATGCGTACTACCTTGTAGATGCGCAACCATCACAGAAGAACATGCCGGATAAAGCTGGGGAGGAATCCAAACGCCCCTGGAATGTAGCTCTACTTCGTCGCTTTCATTCATGAGCAAAAGTGTGTATGTATTCTCTTATCCGAGTTAAACTCCTACTCTGCAATCTGAAATTGAACTCGGGGACTGCCCTCGTCTAAAATTGCTCTAAGTGTTTCTATTCTGTTGTATCTTTGTCTACTCGGTTGCTACGCTTAGAATTTCAAAAGCATACAAAGTAGTGTGTTTATACTCACCGGACACTCTGCGACTCTGCTGCTGTCCGCAAACCGGCTTCATGGCAAGCCAGAGAACAAGCCAAAGAGTCAATGAACACATGAAAGATTGCAAGGGAAGGACGCGTGTGGCAACCGAATAGAGTGTCCTTTACTGTTTGTTGTTAACCTTTTTCGGCTATGTGGTGGGTAGCGTTACTATGACTGTTTCCTAGTGGCTAAGTATTTGAAACTCCAACTTTGAACTCTTGTGACTCGAATACCAAAAAAGCAACAAGTTGCAGGTAAGAGCTGAGATAAAAAGGAAGGGTGGATGAAAAATGCAACTCGGGGACTCGCATGATAACGCAACCCGGCATCGTGCCAAAGCTGCTCAAATTGCTAAGTATAAAACGTCAAGTGAGATAAAACTAAGTAGCAATGCAAAGGATAATTGTTCAGTACATCTGCACCCGGCATTCCGGGAATTTGATAAAAATCTCGAGCATAAGTGTTGCAGGACATAATCAGGTGGAGGTAGAAGCATCTTCGGTGTTGGCCTTGGCGGCATCAGCTTCGGTGTTGGCCTTGGCGGCATCAGCTTCGGAGTTGGCCTTGGCAGCGTCAGCTTCCGTGTTGGCGACATCGGTCTTCGCGGCATCCGCTTCTGGGTTGGTGGCAGCCTGATCAGAAGTGGATGTGGCCACCGAGATGAGGTCCATCGCCGAAGTGGAGGCAGCAGATTGGGTGCGGAGTAGCGCCGTGTCGTCAAGGGCCGCGCCTAATGAAGAGCCGAACTCAAGTGCCGCGGTGTCGATGGTCATCTTCTCGCTTTCGGCTTCCTCGTCGCTATCCGCGACGACCGCGCCTTTCCCCTTCCCGGACTTGTCATCGGTGCCTTCGAAGCAACTCAAGCCTTCTGAATCAGTGACCTCCTCGTCATCGTCTTCATCCTCGATTTCGCCCTCGCCTTCCACATCCGTGTCAGGCTCGATGAGGCCTTCGATGAAGCGCGCGGTATCCGCGTAGGAGGCGATCTCACACGCGATTGCCTGGCGGCGAGCCACGCACTCGGGATCCTTCTCCCACTTTGAATCCCGACGCATCTCGAGGATGGTATTGAGATTGAGATTCTCATACCAGCTGCAGACGAAGAGGAGCAGCATGTCAGCGCCTGCCCGAGCTCCGGATGCTCGCCACTTCTTCAGCTCGGTTTTAACACCATTCAGCTTCTCGGCGAGCACGCGGATGGTGGAGGGCAAGGGATCTTGGGGCCAGAACAATGCATGGAGTTTGAAGGCAGCAGACGTTAAGTCCGTTCCCAAGCCCTTAAGGCGCTGAAGCTGACCCTGCATGTTCGTAAAGCTGTCCTCAATCGAGGCCTTGGTATCCATGGGCAGCCCCTTCTCTACTCGAACGTCTTGGGCCTTTGACAGGGCAAGTTTGCAAGCCGAGCAGAGATCGGGGAAAATTTCTGAAAATGCTATCAAAAAAGATTAGAAAAGAAAGCAGCAAAGAGATGCAAAATCGGTCAACAGAGGAGAAGAAGGAAACAGGGAGGCACAAAGATGCGAGAACTTACCTTTCAGGTCGCAGAGTAGCGATTGCAGCTTCCTCTTCCATGACTCCTCATCAGCAGCGTGCCGCTCTTCGACCTTCCGGAACTGGGCCAATTGGAGCATGAGATCCGAGTTGCTTTTCTTCAGCGTCCTGCACTCCATCTCAAGGGCCCTTTGCTTAGCCTTGGCGGCTGCCTCCAACTTGTCCTTCTCGGCGGCTATGTCTATGGTGTCCTGAAGGGCAGCTCTTAACTGGACCTGCAGCGGCTCCAGCTCGGTGGTGTGTTGGCTCTTGAGCTCTACGGCTTGGCTCTCCAATTGCTGCTGCATCTCGGCGGGTTTCACGCAGTCAAGATGCTCTTCACGAAACTTCTTGTAATCTTCTGCGGAGGAGAAGGGCATGGTCAGCAAATAGCAGAGAAGAAGGAGGAGAACAAGCCGAGAAGACGGCAACTTACCTTCCAACTTCTTAATGGTGGTCTCGGCATTCTCACCAAAGACGTGACAGTGCTTGTGCTCCTCTGTCAGCGCCTCGATCTTGCCTACAGAGTACAAGGAGTTAAGAGCAGAAAGCAAAAACGGGCGTAAACACAAAACGCATGAACCGAATAGCTAGAAGCTTACTCTCGAGCTCGGAAAGTTGAAGGGTACGAGCTAGGGCCTACTTCTCGGTCACAGCATCACTTTTGCGCTCCGCTTCGTAGGCCTCAAGGCGTCGTTTCGCGATGCTATGATTCCAGAGCAGATGCCGATAAAGGGTCGTTCTCTTCAAAAGGCTATTCTGAGAAGTAGAAAGAAAAGGAGTTAGACAATGTTTTGAAGATTTGACCCGAGAAGACGGCAACTCGGTTGAGTACCCGCCTACTCGGCCCGAATCTCGGGGACTTGGTGATGGATAAGAAGAAGAAGAAGAATAGAAGAGAAGAAAAGTGCAGCTCGGAACAGGCAAGCAAAACTTACCGCATAGGTTTGCTCGAGGTCCTCTGCAGCTTTGCGGTGGACGAACAGCTTCGCGGCAAGAGTGCTGGTGGCGGACGACATGGTCATGGGATTGTAGCCCATGTCCGCCTTGTTCCAGTCGGTGCGCCACTGGTCCAGCTTGCCCAAGGCCAGGCCATTCCAGGATTCGTTGCCAAGGAACGCGATATTCCACTCAGCGTCAATAAAGACTACCCGGTCGATTATCTGCTCGAGCCCCTTGGACACCACCTCGATCTCCTGGATCTCGCGCGAGAAGATTGAAAGGGCCTTGTCCTTGGCCGGCAGCTTGGAATCCACAGCCTGGGCCTGTTTGCCTTTTGTGAGGGCGAGCTGCTTCTCGGTCTTGTTCAGACCAATGCCATACTGTTTGCTCGTCTGCACCATGTAAAGCGGGAAGACAGGCGGATCTCGAATGCTTGATCCCGCGGCTGCGCCTACAGCGCTGCCGGAAGCACCGATGGTGAGCTGCCCACTCTTCGCGGCAGGCTTCGCAGTTGGTTTAGGTGGCGGCATCACGGCAGAATCTTGAGCAGCGCCACGCGAGGGATTCCTGCGGACAGGGGTGTCTGGCTGGGCAGCTTGCTTCTCGGCGGCCTTCTTCTCGGCAGCTTGCTTCTCGACAGCTTTCTTCTCAACATTCTTCTTCTCGACAGCCTTCTTCTCGGCTGCATCTTTCTTGCCAGTAGCATCGGAAGCAGTTTTCTTTGTGGTATGCTTGGCTGGAGGGCTGGCTGTGGTCTTGGTCTTCTTCACGGGCGGTGAGCTTGGCGCTGTAGGAGGAGCAGCCTGTTGGGTAGGCGGCGCAGAGGGCTGGCTACCCGGCGTCGCATCCGGCTGCGCGTGGCCTTGCAGGTTCTCATCCACCTCAAGTGCCTCAACCCGCTGCTCGGCAGCGGGGTCTTGCAGTACGTCGTCTTGTTCGTCTACCCGCGGCTGGGCCGCGGGGTCATCTCGGGCAGCAGCATCAGTGTCCTGCTGCTCCTGGCTCTCTTCCTGCCGCTCAAGGGCGGCACGATCTTGATGCTCGGTGGCTGGTTCTGTGTTCTCCCCAGCTGTGGCAGCTGGGGGAGAAGGGGGTCTCTCGTCGTGAGCAGCATCCTGCGCCTGTTGTTCCGCGCGGGCCTGCTGCTCCTGCTCGGCGTCCTGGGTACCAGTGTCCATGCCCTGGACGTTGGTGTCGTCTTCGTCTTCACCCTTCACGGGAGAGGGCGCACGCGCCCCGTCCCGTGCCGTGATCTCGTCCTCATCAGAGAGATCGATGAGTTCGTCAATGTCGATGGCGGATCTCTTCTTGGATTTGGTGGGAGCGGCAGCAGCATCAGCCTCCAAAGGGGCGCTGAAGAGAAAAGGAAGTTCAGAAAAAGAAGAGTGAAGGAAGAAACCGAAAAGCAGCAACAGCGGAATGCAACTTAGAAGAAAGTAACTTACGCTGCGCGGGAAGGGGGTAGCCGTCTCCCGGAGACCTGCTTGACCTTCTTCACGCCCTTCTTGGCCTTCTTGCCGGGGGGGCTCCTGGGCACCGCTGCCCGCCCTCTTCCGAGTGGTGGGAGCGGCAACCGCAAGCGGATCGACGTCGAGGGCGTCCTCGTCTTCTTCCTAAGCATCAATATCATCTATAGAGTTGAGGAGAAGAAAACAATTGAGAAACAGAAAGAAACTAAGTTGCGCTTCTCCTGACCAAAAAGGTGAACTCGGTCACCTTCGTCGTCGTTTTCGGACCAGTCCCGAATGGACGCGTCGACATGATGCTTACCCGGATGGACGGCATGAGGGATACTGAGGGTGTCCGCGGTGTCGTAGGAGACCTCGTCGTCCTCCTTTCGATCTTCGTGCCAGTTGGCATCGAAGCACTCCTCGCTCTCAGCGAGCTGGCGAGCAAGGCGCTGGAGATATAAGCAAGCAACACGAATCAGTTGAGCAGCGTAAGCGATTCTACCCGGGACGGGATGCAAGCACAAAGCATAATAGAGTAAGCGTCCTACTCAACGAGGCGTGCAAACACAAAGCACATGAAGCCTAACAGATAGTAGCAAGTGTTCTACTCGGCATGTAGTGCAAACATAAAGCACATGAAGCCTAAAGAGATACGGCTAAGTGTCCTACTCGGCACAGAGTGCGGATACTAAGCATACCAAGCTAAGAAGGCTATCTACTCGGAATCAATATGCAGGAAACAGGATGAGAAGTACTAACCCGCTTGATTGGCTTCGTGCGGCTGTACGGCACAAAGCCGTACTGCCAGTGGTCGTTGAGGCCGGTGCTCATGATGGAGCGCGCCCAGACGGCCACATCCGCATTGCTGAGCTCGAACATGGTCGTTCGGGTGCAATCTCTATTGCCGCCCATGTAGCACATGAGGTGTGCGCGGCGCTGCAGCGGGAGCACTCGTCTGGAAATCCAGCAGGCGATGGGGTCGTCGTTCTTGAGTCCCTTTTCCTTCAGCTGGGCGAGGCGCGTGTTGATCTGCTTGATGTCGCCTTCTAGCGGGGGCTTGAACCCCCAATTCTGCCCGGTAGGAGTCGAATTGGTCCACCGGGGGAGATTGATCTGGTCCACCGGGGGCTCGCCTTCCTTGGCAGAGATGTTCTTCACGTAGAAGAAGGTTCTCTGCCATTTGCGCACGGAGTCAAGGCCCTTGACACGCGGATGGCTGGTCCCGCTGCGCTGCACCATCATGGCGCTGCCGGTCTCGGTCATGCCGCGGCCGCTATCTGTGCTACCCGGCTTGGGCTTGCTCTGCTTCCTGAAGAAGAAGTAGCACGCCCAGGTCATCGGCATGGGGCGCACGCCCAGGAACGCCTCGCACACCACGGCGTGGTATGCGAGCATCACCATTGCGTTCGGCGGCAGGTGATGCGGCTGGATTCCGAAATGGTTGAGGAAGGAGCGGAAGAAATCAGATACCGGTAGCCCAAATCCCCGCGCGAAGTGCGCGAGGAACACCACGTGCTCTTCCGCCTCCGGAGTGGGGACGAGCTCGCCGTCGGGATGACGGCAGCGGACGCCGGGAGGAACTCGCCGGGTGTTCACCAACCACTGGCAGTCGTCTGCCGTGATGTCGGATCCAGCCCACCCGGCGCGGGCGTCGTCGTCGCGAGCCATCGGGCTGGAGATGAAATTTGATGGAGATCTGGTGAAATTTGATGGAAAGGGGGTGGCCTTTCGGCGCGGTGAAGCTCGCAGCGGCGCAGTGAGGTGCACGGCGGCGAAGAGCTTGGTGGCGGCGGAGAAACGAAGAGGCAGGGAGAGAATGAAGGCAGGAAGGGGAAGAAGGAGTTACCGAGAGGGTATTTATACCTCCCCTCGGGTTACCGTTACAATCGGAGGTAGTGAGATCAGTTACGCACGGAGATCGTGCGGCGTGGGGTGTGTGGGCCGGTTAGAAACTCACACAGTGCAGGACGCGCGCGTAACGGCCGCAATTGATCCCACGACGTGATCGTGGGTAATTACTGCGCTTGATGAGACATAACGGGCTAGTGGGCCCAGGCCGTGAAAACTGGGCGCGTGGCCTATCAGATCCCGGGCACCGAGGCGTCGGGGTGTGGTAGCGTGACACGTGCCCGGTTGCAGTACGAAAAGCCAGATTTTGCTCTGCCACGCAGCGATTCTGATTGGAAATTTCGCTAAGTCTTTTTACTCGGCGACAGAGAAGAGAAGTGGTTCTATTCGGAAAAGAGGAAGCTCGAGACAAGATTAAAGGTTACACGGAGTTTCTACTCGGCATCCTAAAGTTCAAAGACAAGGTTGGTTTTTAAGCTGGAAGAGCCCAGTGAACAAGTTCGCAGGACTCTACCAGATTCGGGGACTAATGTCGGGGGGTTACCCCCGAGTAGGGTAAAGGCAAGTGCTAAGGGAAAGAACAGAAGAGACGTTTGGCAGAGTAGCTGGCTACCCGGTACTCGCTACCCGGTCGACTGCTATTCGGCCGTACACACTGATGGCCAGGAGGAAGAATCAAGAGAGTTATTTTCCTCCGAGTAGAGGAAGTGGTCCGAGTAGAAAAGGCGATCTCCTACTCGGGCCAGAAGTCAAAGGAGCCGTACTGACACAGGATCCCGCGTATCCCGGGTCCGTACTGGGGCACTGTTCATCTGCAGAGCGCGTGCTTATCCGCGCCAGGGTGTCAGCAGGGCGTCGCAGGTTAGGGGGGGCCTACCCCGTGACAGTGTCAGTGATAACAGATCAGTTTCTCGGTTCTGCGGAACGACTTTACATATGGAGACAAACTTGGAAGCCAAAACTGTCAGCGGGAAGATGGAAGTGTACAGTGTGCACAATATGTCGACATCTTGGCTGTATCCGGCTGGGCACCAGTATATACAGTGCCCTGCCTCCTCCTGCGCGAGGGACGACACGACTAAGGGCTACAATCGCCAAGAGAGAAGAGTGGCTACTCGGTTGTAAGAAACACTTGTACTGTGGCTACTCGGTGAGACTCGAATACAAAGAGAGAAAGGCAGGAGTAGGGGTTTTACCTCCACACGAGGGCCCTGAACCTGGGTAGATCTTGTTGTTTGCAGTGCTAGTTTCATACTCAGGCGGCTACTCGCTGCGTGATCCCTCCCCAAGCGCCTCCAGCGTCCATTGTCCCCACATCTTTAGCCATCCTATGGAATCTGCCGTGACACCACCACGACACAATTCATCTCGCCACTGGGGGAGAAGGCGTTTCCGCTCTACAAGATCATCAAGAATTATGAATCCTTGACATGAACGAATGTACTTCATGTGGCACTCGACCACCCTAATGAAATACTCACATCTATGTGCGTCCTCGTGGCCCCCATGCCTAGGGATCTCATGCGTCTCTCTGTATCAGTCACCAAGCAACGGGTCATCATGACCCTTGTAGTGAAGACAACACTAGTAGAAACAAGGCGATGGGATTTCCTTTAGTACATGTTCAGTTAAAAACCGGTACTAACGATGGTCTAGTACCAGTTCGAACGGGGAGGGCATTTGGGCACGGATAATACCGGTTTGAACCTCACCTTTGGTACCGGTTGGTGGCTAGAACCGGTACCAAAGGTGTGTGGCAACCGTTCGCCTGGTGCGGGCCTATTTGTAACCGGTTGGTCGCTAGAACCGGTACCAAATGGGTGTGGCAACGTTTCCCCTGGCTCTAGGCATCTTTGGTACCAGTTGGTGGCAAAAAAGGTACCAAAGGTCGAACGGTTTTCCTCACACGCGCGTGGAGTTGCGAACTGCGCACTATAAGTTCTCTTTTCTCTCTGTTTCTCTGTTCGTACGGTAGCCTCTCCTCCTCTCTTCTCTCCCTCTTGTATTCTTCCTCTAATCCAACCATATGGAACCAATCAATCGCATTGAGGAAGTTCGCGCAAATGACACGAACGTGCTTACACTACACCAACGAGAGCGCCAAAATGCCGGATTATCTTGCCATGTTCGAAGGATTGGTTCAAAGCGCCAGGGAACAAGGGAAGTTCATAGGGCTTGATCTTGAGTTCACACGCGATGCTAAGGAAGTTGTCGTCATCCAACTATACTTCAAAACCAATGTTTTGGTCTTCCAATGGGCAAGGTACATTTTAATTAGGGCTCTTGATCTATATGAACCATTTGAATTGCATAGGATAACAACCATTTCAATTGCATAGGATATAGCAACCATCTGAATTGCATAGGATAGCAACCATTTGAATTTCTTAGGATAGCAACCATTTGAATTTGATATGAAAATGAATATAGTGAATTAATTTTCCTTGTTACAAATTGCCAAATCCATGATAGAAATATGCAAATTGACAGTTAATTTACGCCATAGGATAGAAAAATGACATATATAGCAAAATGCATATTGGCAAATTGCATTTTTTTTTGAAATGGGGTAAACCCCGGCCTCTGCATCGAGTGATGGACACAACCTTTATATCAATTCGTTCATCTCCAGGTCTTCTGCAGCCTTCATAGCAAGTGGCTCCACCACGATTCTAATCAACAGATTCATGAAGCAGCCTAGTGTCATATTCTGCTGAGCTCCATGTTCGAGATGGTAACCTTCTTTATGAATGTGTATCCTTGCCGAGTGAGATGGTTGAACCACATTAACCAAAAACAAATTAGCAAAATAAAGGGAGACTGATCACAAGAGCACGCAGAGGAGTAGGCTGGGTGTTACCATTCTTGGCATGTGATTCAGGAAAGGGAGTATCCGTCGGTAGCCGAAGGATCCCAGGTCGTGCACGAGCTTGGACAGCGGAAACATCTGATCCCGGCGGCAGAAGTTGTAGAGGTCGTCGAAGATCGGGCAGTTCTCGCTGCCGTTTAAGCGCTTGAGGACCGGATCTTCTCTGGGGGTCGTGACGGTGCAGAGGAAGGAGTTGTAGCCGCCAACAGGGAGGATGTAGTGCCCGTGTCTGTATTAGCAGCACTCTCGGAAGGCAGTGAAGCGGAGATCTCCTTCATGTGTCCATGCGTGAACTGCAACTTCTACCCGCCTCGAGTTGTGGTGAGGATGCAGCGCCACTATGCTATGGAGAGGACGCGGATGAGGCGATGGTGACATGACGCAATGGGCACTGGAGGGTGGATTCGGGTCAGAGGACACGGAACATGACGCGAGGACACCGCGTGATTTCTCCCGTGATTTGGGCCTCCTAATTTGGTGGGATGGTTTCCGTGCTGAGGGGGTAAGGGATTTTCGGTAATAAATTCCATGGACGATTGATGACGGGATAGGGGTTGACCGGGACGTGGGAGGCTTGACGACAGGATATTTTTGCTTGATGGTTGAAGGAACGAATATCTTCTCTTAGATAGGAGAGATAAGGTTCAGAGATAAATCAGAGGGTCCTAAATAGTTCATAGGAACCCAGCTGTAAGTGTTGCTACATCATAGTGGCACGCCATTCTCTCACAAAACCACATCTACCGGCGGAATGCCTCTTACTGATAGACATGACAAGTCACCAGCGTGTGGGGCCAAGGGAGTGCCTTTTTGTTGCCTAGGAACTACTCCTTCGGTTCCATAATGTAAGACGTTTCAGGTATTCCTCATGTTGTTTAGATTCGAACTAAAATGAGTGGACACATATATACAAAAATATGTCTACATACATGTGTATATATGTGAATGTGAAAAAGACTAAAACATGTTATACTATGGAAAGGAAGAAGTTATAACTTCTTAGTGCTGGCCCCTCACCTCTCCATCTGCTCTTACCTCCACAACTTCCCCTCCTCCCTATACCTCATCACCGCAGTAGCAGCCGCCCCTCCCTCTCCTTTATCCCAGCTAACGTCCTCGGCTCTATCACCATTGAGCTCGAATTCATTTTTTAGTGTAGAACTGCTAATGGTTGGAATTAGTTGATTTGAGAACTACAATAGTTTAAAATGCGTCACTCCATTGTGACGAGGAGATGACATTCTATGCTACACCACAGTGCTACTCCATTTCTAGGTGCAAATACACCACTATGATGTATTGTGAGGCCACATCCATCCTCCCGGTAGGCGAGGAAAAGCATAACTTATTCAAATAATCGACGTGAGGACGCAAATGATTAGTGGTTAGCCAAAAATGGCGAGAAAACATACATAAGGGCATGTGCTAGCTAAGAATCGTCACAAACATGAGGAAACAAAATGATCGGCTGTTCTCTGGCCGCCTGATCCGACAGGGTTCGCGGCAACCCCCTTCATCCCATACAGTTCAGCCATGATTGACTTAACCCTACCAGCAGATAGGTTAACCTTGACGCATTCTTTTATTTTTCTATTGGAATACCACTCTGTGACCTTAAGTACCTCCTCAAACTAAACTTCTTAATGCATGGATGATTCTGTCCCTCAATAAACATGGTGACATGCCATTTCCGTCTTCTTCTCTTAACTCTAAGTCGCACCTTGCATCTGGTCTACTTTGTAAAGCTTTGGTTCCACTGCCTCATCGGTGGAATCGGCGTAGAAGATAACTAGCAACGGTTGTGAAGCGACAACATGGAGGAAAGCTGGCAATGGAGCGGCGTTGGAGGGGTAGGTGAGAAGAGGGCGGGGTCGTGAGCTGATGGCGCGACAGGCTTTGCGGCGCTAGGGTGATTAATGATGGGAGAGGACTCTGGCGGTAGACGAGCTAGTATGATGAAGCGGTGGTTGATGTCTACGCAAGATTCTATTCTTGTGGACAGTGTTGGGCCTCCAAGTGCACAGGTTTATAGAACAACAACAAGTTTCCCTTAAGTGGATCACGCAAGGTTTATCGAACTCAGCGAGGTAGAGGTCAAAGATATCCCTATCAAGCAACCATGCAATTAAAATACAAGAAGTTTCTTGTGTCCCCAACACACCTAATAAAATTGTCAGTTGTATAGGTGCACTAGTTCGGCGAAGAGAGAGTGAAATACAAGTAATATGGATGACTATAAGTGATAATAGAAATCTGATATAAAAATGGCAGCAACCGAACATGTACCAGAACTGGTTGTAAACGGTGTTCCAACGCTTAGAAACAAGGCCTGGGATCATACTTTCACTAGTGGACACTCTCAACAATAATAACATAATTGAATGCATAAATATCATCTCTTCACTATGCTACTCTGAACCACTCTCGGGTTGGATAACGAACACCAATCATTGTGTAATGCTACAAAAGCATGCCTTAGAGTCGCATTCCCCATCTAGGTAACCCCACAATATCACCTTGAGTGCACTAGATGGTTCGAGAGAAACACTACAGTTTTATAGGGTCATTCAACAAAAATATATAAATCATGATAAGTCACACACGGTGCACACACTGTCACCGTTACACCGTGGGACAAAGGTGTCTCCGGAGATCTCATTAACAAAACTTATTAAACTAGATTACAAAGCTCATGATCACATGAAGATCACACCATGGGAGAGAGAGATGAAACACATAGCTACCGATAGAGCCCTCAGCCTAGGGGGAGAACTACTCCCTCCTCATCATTGGAGTGAGCAATGACGATGAAGATGGCGATGGAGTCGATGGAGATAGCTCCGGGGGAACTTCTCCGTCCAGACAGAGTGCCGGAACAGACATTTCTGTCCCCCAAAACTTGTCGGCGGCGGCAGCGGAACTACGGAACTTGTCGTGGATGGAGGTTTTATGTTTTAGGGTTTTCGCGTTGGGGGGAATAAATAGGAGAAAGTGCGATGTCGGTGGGCGCCTGAGGGCCCCCACCACCTGGTGGTGCGGCCAGGGGGATCCTGTTCCACCCTATGGTGTGGCTACTCCTCTGCCCCCCTTCGGATATGTTGGATTTTGTTTCGTCCAATTTCGAGAACATTTCAAGAACAACTTTTCTGAAATAAAAAACAACATAGAACAAGAACTGGCGTTGTATCATCTTATCAATAGGTTAATCCAAAAAACATCCGGAAAACGAAGGAAAACATGTAAAGACATAAAGGTATTGGATAGAAAACAAGCATGGATCATCAAAAATTATAGATACGTTTGAGAGGTATGAGTGGCGCGGATCGAGATGGAGGGTGGGTCATCTGTTTGAGATTGCGCTAGCTATGCTTCGTGTCCAACCATGTTTAGCTGGATGGGATCTAGAAAATAAACCCCACATGCCACGCTGGTGGTAAAAGTACTTTCACGGCGTGCACAAATAACTTCACGTGGTAGTAACTCCTGAAAATACATGCACCCCTACCTTCCTCACTTGCGAGGGGTATTTTCTTTCCATGCTGCTTGTATTATATTATCACTCGCGGGTTAAATTGTTCATGCCGGTCATATTTTAAGAAAATCGGCCCAAGCCTACCACAAGTGTGAAAATATTGTACCCCGCCGCTGATAGTCTTTCACCTATATGCAGTCTATAGTGCACTTCGTGGTATGACGGGTTTCACCGCCATTACCTTCTCCCTAGTGAGTTCCTAGACTTATAACTCGGAACTCCCACTTCGGGAGAACCAGAGGGAATCTCGTCAATAGTTCTAGTATACTCTTGGTTTTGGGTGTTCATAGGGCCTACCATAAAACAACCAACTAAAAATTTCCACTTGTCTACTGAATTGACTCTGGTCATGGGGATAAATGAGAACATTCAATTTCCCTAGCGAGAATATGATTTCCATCGTCTATCACAAAAAAATGAAATATTTCATTGTCTATCACAGAAAATGAAATGTTTCAGGAAAATGAAATGTTTCCCAGCCACAAGACAAGTGCAAGCATACAAAATAATTCCATTTGGTTTTCCCGAGATATTTAAATAATATCCTACACACTACAAAATAAATAAATAAATGGTATAGGTAACACGTCATGATAATGGATGAAGCTTTGGAAGATACATGCTTGATCTATAGCAACATTACCGACGACGAAGAAAACCTTTTGGCATCATCAACATCATCAATTCTTAAGCACAATGACACTTAAGAAATATTTTCCTCGAGAATCTCCCGTGAGCAATAAAAAAATATTCTAGAACAAAAGCTACTCTTCTTTTGAGGCATCACAGAAAATGAAATGGTTCCGGGCCACAAGACAACTACAAGCATAGAAAATAATCCATTTGGTTTTACGCAGATATTTGAATAACATCAAACACACTCTGCAAAATAAATAAATAAATCGCATAGGTAACACGTCAAGATAATGGATGAAGATTTGGAAGAAACATGGTTGATCTGTATCAACATTACCACCAACGATGAAAACCTTTTTGCAGCATCAACACCCTCAATTCTTAAGCGCAATGACACTTTAGAATATTTTCACCTAGAATCTCTTGTGAGCAATGACACAAATATTTTATAAGAAAAGGCACTCTTCTTATGAGAAGAACAAACATGTGAAACAATAAGGTAAACAAAGCAAGAATCTTTACCTTGTGAGGATCAAGTGACCAAGAAGGATGTGAAATGGTTTTCGTCATAATAACAGTAGAAATACTACATGCATACTGATGTTTCAACTTATTCTCCTCCATGCAACAACATAAGGAGAATATGTATGTATGATTAAGTAACAAAAGCAGAATAAGATAGATGAGCAGGAGTTTACCATGGCATGAGCACTGTCGCTGTGGAGGTAGCCTCCCTTGTTCATGTGCTAGATGCGACCACCGTCGAGATCGATGCCACCACAGCCATGAACGTCCAAGGAAACCTCCGAGACATGGCTTCTCCTTCCCCTCGCCTCCAGTCCCCACTCCTTTGCTTCTCTCCTTGGAGTCACCGCGCCTTGCAGGCAGATCACTTGTTCATCAACAGAATTCCCATCTTCATCGCTACGAATAGCATATCTGCGAACAAGCTTCAAAGAGGCATTCGAAGGAGAGCCACCCTCTTCCATTGAGGATCCGCGTGCGGAATATGATCCTTAGAAGATGAAGGGGATGGATCCGGAGAGCACCCCGGAAACTACGGTGGATGAACTCCTCCGGCGACGAAGGGGCGGTGGCTGGCAGCAGTGGAGAGGAGAGGTGTCGGGTGGAGGGGAAGTTCCGATCTAGAACTCCCACCCCGTCCTCTTCTACCAAAAAGAATTGAAACTGCTTGGTCAGATTATTTGGCCTAAGGGGAAGGGGGCGGATAATCCGGCCTGCTTTACCACTTCCTCAAAATGCAAAAAAACAGTAGAACCCTTGTGTGTAGGATAGAGATGTTTTAGAAATGAGGTGGGCTTAGGATAGATTTTCAAACTGGCAAAGGTACTCCATACTCTTATTTCCGAGAAAGAAATTCGAAAAGGCCAAATTTTAGTATGTTTCTAAAAAACAACTTAAACACTAGAAAAAAAGAAAAAAACCAAAAAAAAACAAATGAAGCTCAAATGATAACCAACTCTTCTCAAGAAGAGGTTGGTGGCAGAAGCCACCATGTAAGAGGGTATGGTATGACACCGCAAAGGTGTATCTATGGTGCATTGCCAAATCTCAACATTTTAGCTCACAATTTAACATTAGAAAAAGAGAGAGATAAATGAATTTATAGTTTGTGCATAATTGGGGGAGGGAGACCTAATGTGTTAGGATAACACTCCCCTTATATATGTCCATGCCTACTCCTAAACCCAAACACTTAGCCAGCTATAGGTGTGTGTGCAAGATCTTTGAATCGATGATATTTAGCTCATTCGTGAAAATATCAAGTGGCTTCGAGAAAATATCCTCAAGTTGATCCTTGGGTGGCACATAGGCAAGTGCAATATCTCCACAGACAACATGGTCCCAAATGAAATGATGCCTAATCGTAATATGTTTAGTTCTTGTGTGTTGCATGTGATTGTAGGCGATCTTGATGGCACTCTCGTTTTCACATAGGAGGGGCACTTTGTAACAATGAACATCATACTCTTTGAAGGTTTTCCTTCTACATAGTAATTGATTACAACCACTAGTCACCGTAACATGCTCGGCTTGGGCGGTGGAGAGAGATATGTAATTTTTCTTCTTGGAAGACCAACTCACCAAGGATCTACCAAGTAATTGGCAGGCCCCCGAATCCTATCATCGTGATCACCGGCCCAATCCGAGTCTGTGTACCCACTGAGAGAGAAATGTTCCCCCTTTGGGTACCACAATCCAAAATCTGGGGTATGAACCAAATACCAAAAGATCATATGGACCGCGTCAAATGGCTTTCCTTAGGACCCGCTTGATACCTTGCACACACCCCTACACTCAACACAATATCGGGTCTAGAAGCACAAAGATAAAGCAAAGAACCAATCATAGAACGATACAACTTTTGGTCCAGATCTATACCATCTGGATATGCGCTTGAGATGACACTTGATTTCCATTGGAGAGACTTTGCCTTTATCATCTTGGAAATTGATCCTCTTGACCATGTCTTGGGTATACTTGGCTTGAGAAATGGAAGTCCCAAGGGAGAATTTGAGCTCTCCCATCATAGACATCTCAAACTTGTCACTAAGAAGTTTTGAGAATTAATCATTGAAAGCTTTATTAGTTGAGCCAAAGTTAATATCGTCCACGTAGAGTTGGCATATGAAAAGCTCTCGTTTGATCCTCTTTGTGAAAAGGGTTGGGTCGATTTTCCCAACTTCAAAACCACGGTCTTGCAACAATTCTCTAAGGTGCTAATACCACTCACGTGGTGCTTGTTTCAGTCCATAGAGCGCCTTACCGAGCTTATAGACATGTTTACGGAAGTTGGGGTTCTCGAACCCCGGAGGTTGCTTAACATATACCTCCTCTTTCAATGGACCATTTAGAAAAGCACTCCTGACATCCATTGCTTGCAATTTAAAGTTATGCAAAGATGCGCATGCAAGAAGGATACAGATGGACTCAAGGCGAGCCACGGGAGCATAGTTTTCATCAAAGTTAATACCTTCCACTTGACAGGGGCGTAGTGTTGTTGAGTTAGTGGTGCGCCGCGAAGAACACGACGTTGAAGAAGCATCGCACCGAGTGTGCCAAGCTCGGGGACACATCATGGGCGAAGGCACACATCAGTGTTGCCAGCACCGGGCATGCGTAGACGGACAAAGTCGATGTTGAAAAGTGGCCGTATGAAGCTTGCCAGGCTCGGGGACACATCGTGGACGAAGGAAAGCTTTTGGTGTTGCCAGCACGTGGCACACATGGACGGGAATCATCACGAAGTGTAGGCCATGTCGAAGGGAACAACAGAGAAAAACTCGCGCCAATCGGTGTGAAGTAGAAGGTGCCGAAGTCAAAAAATGGTTGCGGGAGTAGAAGAAGTGTTCGGGGAAGATGACGGCAACGTTGACGCTAAGCTGTTGGTGGACACAGATGAAGAGTTGGACAGTGTTGTAGTCCACGGAACCAAATGCGGACGGTAGGGGGCCAGGTAGGCCTGCAAAGGGCCATGGTGGTCACATATAGAAGTGCGGAGGCGGTGTTCGAATTAGGCGAGGAGGAATCCGGCGACGTGAAGAAGACTGTGCACGGACGTTGGCGACCCGCGCCAACAGTGGCGGAGCTTGACACAAGTCCCTGGGGGGGGGGGATGCAATATTTGTTTTCCTGGGGGGGCAAACACACAAAAATACCTATCTAATCTGTCCCAAAAAAAATCTTTCACGTTTGTGCAAATCCTTGAGGGGTGGTGGCCCCCCTGAACTGCACTAAGCTCCGCCTCTGCGCACCAAGATAGGAGGCGTGGAATCGGGGTACAAAGTTGGAGGGCATGCAAGAAGCCTCCTAGAGATAGAGTAGGAGGTGCATTACAAATTCTATACTATCAAATAAATGTAAACGGAATATATCTCTAACACCGAGTAGGGAGCTCAAAGTTTACACCCTATGATATGTTTCGTGCTCACCATGGAAATGTTGAAACATATGGACAAGCTAGAAGTCATTTTGGGGTGGCAGGCTTGCATGTTGCGGATATGTATGTGGGGGAGTGTTTCTACTTAGTTATGTAGGAGCGACTCACACTGGTTTGTGTACACTATGGACAAAGAGGCTGCACTTTTAAACAATTAGTCGAGAAGAAATAAAGAGAAAAGGAGGGTATGCGAGGGGAATTTGTGAACAAGTTAGTCGCGGGATGAAATAGGACACATCTTGAAAAGGAGCTTACTTTTCCCGCTAATGCTACTTCCGCTATCTCGTAAGGAGGATACGACTCATAAACCTCCCTTGGCCCCAGTTCTTCGAGATAAACAAGACGCATTCTATCAGAAGCCGTTCCGGCCAAGAAAAAAGTCTAGCAGACAGACCTTCATGAAGACCTTCTATTTTTTAATAAGATCGGACATTTCCACATTGAGGTTAAATTACATATGAGGAAAATAATCCTGGACTACGAAAGCTGCCCTTGTGTGGTAGATCTCTCTTGGTATATCCAGACAATAGGTAGGAACATAAACTGAAACATTCTGGAGCTACAAAGATAGTTATTAAATCGTTAGCACCATATAAAAACATTCCCCCTAGAGTAGCTGTTAATACGAATAACAGAAACTCTGTTATAGCCATTTCGGTACATTCAATGTACTCTACGGATGGTACATTCCATGCCCTCGGAGAACGCTTTGTCGTGCAAAGGCACTGACATATCCAGTGTCTTTTTCGGACCCCAAGAATGGATTGGATCGAAACGACTAATAATGCATGTAGTGCTTTCCAAAATGATGACGTAAGTATCCTTTGAGCACGCGTACATAAGTAGGGATCAAATCATGGAAATCGATCAAACGATCCTCGAGATACATATATACAATGACGGAAGATGTATTAATCAGCATGTGATATGGGTGCATAATCGTAAGTGAATTAAGAAGATGGATAGCGCGGTGGCTAATTAATTTTGGTGCTGCGTAAGAGGTGCAGCTTTTCGGTTGTTTTCTTCTCATTTTATTATTACATTCACACACGAAAGCAGGAGATAAACAATACTCCCTCCGTCTGGAATTAAAAGTCACAAAGCTTGACAAAAGTGGATGTATCTAGACATACTTTATTGTTAGATACATAAACTTTTATCAAACTTTGTGACACTTAATTCCGGACGGAGGGAGTACATAAGTAGTAAGTAACAGGAAATTAAAACAGTAAGGACGCCCTGTTTGGACTAGAAGTATCTTTTGTTTGTGCTCCTGTCGTATTTAATTCCAGGTTGAACTAAATACCAGTGCACACACAAAAAATAACTCCAATCCAAACAGGCCCTAAACGGGTTGCATGCATGATTTGTTCGATCAGGGAGCTTGGGAGCAGAGGATGGACTGCGCGTCGACCTCGTGCAGGAAGCCATTATTAGCTCCATTGGAGTTGTCCGCGGACCAGATAAACAGCCCCGGCAGCCTCCCCTCAGCGTGCAGCTGCCTCGCCGCCTGGAGGGCAACCTGAGGCGTGACCTGCATCTGGACTATCGCGGGATCGCCTGTGATGAAGCTGGCGAGCACCGTGGCGCCGGGATAGTTGGCTACTTGTTCATCATACCTGGTAAGGTAGGTGTTGACGTTTGGGATGGCGCCGCAGCCGAAGAATTGGAAGTTAACGTAGTCGATCACGCGGTGGTGGTCACGCCACAGCTGCTGGTAGTATTGCTGGACTTTTATGTCACCGAAAGGCGCGATGGATGTGATCATTTTGCCCGGTGGGTAGTTCTGCTTCAGCCGTTTCAATAGTGTGCCAATGCAGAAGGAGAATAATTCGGCGGTGGTTCCATCGGCGAAGTGCTCGTAGTTGATGTCCACGCCCTCGAGGCCGTGCGCGTCGATGATATCCCTCAGGGACGCGTAGGCATTTTCCACCCATCTGTCGGGGTCGGCAGCCGTCGGCGTGAAGCGGACCTCGACGGTTTCTTCCTCACCGCTTCGCACAGGAATACAGTCTCCGCCGACGCTGAGCATGACCCTGACGTTGCGGTTCAAGGTTTTGATGTTGGTGACGTCTTGTTGGGTGAACCCCGCCGTATCCCAGAACGGAATGAATACTCCGTTCGTGGACACCCGTCTGTTCACGTCGTGGACGTCGATGGCGAAGGCGAGGATGAAGTGGACGGTGACGTCGGGGTTGATGGGCACCATGGGGAACCTGATCCCACGGTGGGTATTACCGATGTACTCGCGGAACAGCTTCCCGTTAGCCATGGCAGCTGGCTTGAGGACTCGGGTGAGGTTTAGCGTGTATGGCAGAGGTAGGCGTGAGGCTTTAGGGTGAGCTTTAACGTGCTGCATCTAGTGCAAAATATATAGTACTATTTGCGCGTGTAACTAGCTAATGTTCGGTTGGTAGCTGAATTAGCTAGCTGGCGATCCATCCGTGACCCATTCGCAAGTCAGCTCACCCCTCCACTCACTAGCTCAGAACGTGCCGTCCTTGAAAAGATATTGGCAACTGCGGCTTTCTGTATAGCTGGATGTTATATATTCCCGATGGAAGTGCCAATACAAACTACCAAGTTCGTGCATAAACTCAATATGTATATATTGGTAAGATTAATATATTACGCACTTGGTGGCACCATCAGCCTAAGAGGATTAGTTCCACGGTAGCTTTGCCAATAAGCAAGAGTATGTGTGTTTTATGACAATTAATACCACATACGCCAAATAACATGCCGTTCTTTGGAGATGCGGATCAAGTTGCCAACCAGCAAGCACATTGAACTATGTGGACTTCTTCAGCGTGCATCCATCCCCTGTCATACATTGGTCTGATCAAACCCCCTTGAAACATTGTTTCATTTATCCACCATCAGCCTGAGAGGCTTAATTAGTTCCACGGCAGCTTTCCCAATCCACTTAACCTTATAAACGTACACAACTAGCTTAATTTACTCCCTCAGGCCTTATTTGGTGCAGGTGATTTAGAGGGGATTATTGAGTATAAACCGCAGAGGGTTTGGTGAAAACACCGGTGACACCCAATCCCCTTGATTCCACTGTAATTCTCTTCGACCGCAATCACCTGCTCTAATTTTTTCCGTTTGGTGTGAGGTAGATGGGGGCATCTCTACTTGTGCTAGGCGCCACCGTTAGCCTGCCTGGAAACGCTGTCAGCCATAAAACGCGAGGAGTACCAGCGTCTAGAATACACGTCCACCCGACGTGTCTTGCGGTGTCTACAGGTTTTGAGCCCGGCCAAAACCAGCCCACCAAACAGCCCACTAGCGTTTTCTGGTGGTCTTAGTATGGGCTGGGAATGTACACGAAAAAACCTGTCAAAACCCCTCTACCAAACAAGGCCTCAAGTATATAAACTCAGCATTGGAGATGCTGAGTTGCCAACCAGCAAGGACATCAATCACCATGTGCACTTGGTCAGCGTGTATCCATCCCCGGTCACACATCGGTATATCTCATCAACCCCCTTCAAACTCTTTTTTTTCCAGTCTAACCAGTGGTTCCTACAAATACCTTTTTGTGTAACTGGTCGTCGTTACGTTTAAGCGCTTGCCCATTCTAACGGCTATGAATCTAACCAATGGAGGTATACTACTATAAACTTATATGCCAAAGACAAGAGTCAGCTCTTGACGATATGGATGTATAATCCTATAACTTCTATGCCAAAGACAAGACAACTAATCTCGGTAGGTGGCATATCTCTCCCGGTCACAAGATTTTTTAAATATACTACAGAACTATTCTATGGTGTGTCTATCAATATTGATTTCCAAATATTTATATACACATATAGTTGGTCAAACTTATTATACCTTGGCTTTTAACTAAATCAACACGCCTTGTTTTCCGGAAGAGAGGTACTCCCTCAGTTTCAAAATGTAAGCCTTGATCAGCATGCATTGATCCCCTGTCATACATTAAAAAAAATGATCCAAGTGTAACCACCGGTGTTTCTAGAAATACTTTTTGTGTAACCGGTCGTCGTTACATCTAAGGGCTTGCCCATTCTGACGGCTATGAATCTAACCGCTGGTTCTTACATAATAGAAACGCTTGCAAAACAATACCAGATTAAGCTTATAACAACTATTCTAACTTACTTGATAAAAAAAACAGTATCTGTGACGGGGACCGCTAGCAGAAAGACCATAACTTTCGCGTCCGAGCTCCGATTTTACCTTCCGCGTCCGATATTCTAACGGTTATGAATCTAACCAATGGATGTATACTCCTATAAACTTATATGCCAAAGACAATTGTCAGCTCTTGGCGATATGGATGTATAATCCTATAACTTCTATCCCCAAGACAAGACAACTAACGGTAGGTGGCATATCTCTCCCTCTCACAAGATTTTTTTAATATACTACAGAACTATTCTATGGTGTGTCAATCAATATTGATTTCCAAATATTTATATACATATATAGTTGGTAAAACTTATTATACCTTGGCTTTTAACTAAATCAACACGCCTTGTTTTCCGGAACAGAGGTACTCCCTCCGGTTGAAAATGTAAGCATTTTTAGCAAGCTCGTTTAGGTTGCTAAAAAGGCTTACATTTTGGAACAAATGTAGTAGTACTTTATTTCTTACACTTATCACACAAGGTATTTCATATAATGTAACTCTTACATTATGAACCATTCTCCTTGTTGAAGAAACATCTTCAATATACTTTGTAGAGAATAATCTACGCATTGGAGTTGGAGATGCATATGTTGTTGCCAACCACGAAGGACATCGATCACCATGTGGACTTGATCAGCGTGCATTGATCCCCTGTCATACATTAAAAAAAATGATCCAAGTGTAACCACCGGTGTTCCTAGAAATACTTTTTGTGTAACCGGTCGTCGTTACATCTAAGCGCTTGCCCATTCTGACGGCTATGAATCTAACCACTGGTTCTTACATAATGGAGACGTTTGCAAAATGATACCAGATTAAGCTCATAACAACTACTCTAACATACTTGATAAAAAAAAACAGTATCTGTGACGGGACCGCTAGTAGAAAGACAATAACTTTTGCGTCCAAGCTCCGATTTTACCTTTCGCGTCCGATATTCTAACGGCTATGAATCTAACCACTGGATGTATACTCCTATAAACTTATATGCCAAATACAAGAGTCGGCTCTTGGCGATATGGATGTATAATCCTAAAACTTCTATCCCCAAGACACTAGTGGAAACAACCCCTTTCGTACAGGGGGCCAGGGGACACCTGTCCCGGTTGCAACCAAATCCGGGACAAATGCTATGCATTGGTCCCGGTTTGTGTGCCCGGGGTAACAGAAATCGCCTGGGGGTATTGGTCCCGGTTCGTGCCACGGACCAGGACCAATGCCTAGCCACAGGCCACGTGGCACGCGCATGGGCATTCGTCCCGGTTCATTCCACAAACCGGGACCAATGTCCCCCTTCCCCGATATATACTGTCCCAGTCCCCCCTCCCCCCCCTCCATCTTTTTTTTGCTTGGAGGTGTGAGAGAGGTGGGTGTTAGTGTGTTTTATTTTACTATGCAAACGAGGTGTTCGACGAAATTCCCGAGCCACATATAAGCTCACTGAAAATGGTATCTTCGACCGAGGTTAACAAACTTATCTTTTTCATCTGTAACTGATACATAAAAAAGTAATATTTGTCGATGTATTGTGGACATTTCTGTATTAATATGTTATTGTAATGTATTTTGATAAACTTAATTATACGATGCAGATGGATGCACGGTAGCGATGGATGTACGGTGACCGACGCACTTCCGAGTATATGGCAGGCCTGAATGCATTTCTTGCTGTAGCTCAGGCGAACAAAGATAATGGCTTTATGTGTTGCCCATGTGTTGATTGTCGGAACGTCAGAGAGCACTCTTCTAAAAAAAATCCTTCACGGCCACCTACTTCGGAGAGGTTTCATGCCCATCTATAATTGATGGACCAAGCATGGAGAAAGAGGGGTTGTGATGGAAGACAATGAAGAAGAAGAAGATCCTTTGTTCCCTGAATACGACGATATTGCAATGGAAGAGAATGCAGAAGAAGGAGGTGATCAAGAACAGGCATTAGAAGAGCCCGATGATGATCTTGGCCGAGTTATTGGTGATGCAAGGGAAGACTGTGAAAGTAAATTGGAGAGGTTGAAGCTGGACAACATGTTACAGGATCACAAAACGTTGTTGTACCCAAATTGCGAAGATGGTAGCACAAAGCTCGGTACCACACTGGAGTTGGTGAAATGGAAGGCACAGAACGGAGTGACTGACAAGGCATTTGAGAGTTTGCTTCAACTAATGAAGCCAAAATTTCCAAAGGATAACGAATTGCCTGAGAGTACGTACGAAGCAAAGAAAGCTCTCTTCCCTCTAGGATTAGATGTGCAGAAGATACATGCATGCATTAATGACTGCATCCTCTACCGCGGTGAGAAGTACGAGAATTTGGATGAATGTCCGCTTTGCACTCCACTGCGGTATAAGATCAGAGCAGATGACCCTGGTGATGTTGACGGCGAGCCCCCCCCCTTCCCATAAGAGGGTTCCTATAATACCACGGTTGAAACGTCTGTTTAGAAACAAAGAGCATGCTAGGTTGTTGCGATGGCACAAAGAAGACCGTAAGAAAGACGGAAAGTTGAGACACCCCGCCGATGGATCGCAGTGGAGAAAGATCGAGAGAGACTTCTCGGACTTTACAGGAGAGGCGAGAAACTTATGGTTTGGTCTAAGTACAGATGGCTTTAATCCTTTTGGGGAGCAGAGCTCCAGTCATAGCACCTGGCCCGTAACTCTATGTATGTATAACCTTCCTCCTTGGTTGTGCATGAAGCGCAAGTTCATTATGATGTCAGTTCTCATCCAAGGCCCGAGGCAACCTGGCAACGACATTGATGTGTATCTAAGTCCGTTAGTGGAAGAACTCTTACAATTGTGTCAGGGGGTTACCCCCGAGTAGGGTAAAGGCAAGTGCTAAGGGCAATATCAGAAGAGACGTTTGGCTGAGTAGCTGGCTACCCGGTACACGCTACCCGGTCGACTGCTATTCGGCCGTACACGCTGATGGCCAGGAGAAAGAATCAAGGAAGTTATATTCCTCCGAGTAGAGGAAGTGGTCCGAGTAGAGGGAGTGGTTTCCTACTCGGGCCAGAAGTCAAAGGAGCCGTTCTGACACAGGATCCCGCGTATCCTGGGTCCGTACTGGTGCACTGTTCATCTGCAGAGCGCGTGTGTCGAGACATCGTAGTAGTTTTCATAGACTGGGGTGCCATGAGACTACGGTAGAGACGTGGGGTAACGGGATAGCGTAGTAAACACAGAACACGGGATTTACCCAGGTTCGGTACGTCGCGACAGTACGGCGTACCTACTCCTGCACTTCTCACTATGAGGGACTAAAGCCCGTATAATAAGGTTACAATGTAAGGGAATAGATCTAGCTACTCGACGAGGATGAACTTCCCGGCGAGTTGCGCAGGGCTTAAGCTAGAACCTAGAACCTTGGACTAAAGGAACTTATTGAACTTATCTCCCGTCCGGCTTTATATAATAGCCGGATTAGGGCTTACAGAACCAGAAACCTAGAAGACTACGTTTAACTTGTAACTTGGAAAATAAGGAATCCGTCTTCTCCTCCAAGCCAGATCACGCGGGCCGTGATCCGGGCTCTTCTAGAATCCGGCTTCTACGCGTCGGACTACTGGGCCGCCCAATGGACCTAAGCCCATTACCTTGCAGGCCACCCTGGTAGTCCAGCTCTTTTGTCTACCATCTTCTATACCCCTATTCGGTATATATCCGACAGTAGCCCCCAGGAAGGATCAAAACTCTGAAACTCCGCCTTTCGTCAAATACATTTTGTCCGGGAAACTTGATTCAGCAGTCTTGATTCTTTCTTCTTTCCTTTCAAAGGAGATGGTAACATAAAACTCGGAACTATGAAAATCCGGCTTTTCTTCTCGCGATCCTTCGCGGAAAAGGAACACGTGACATCAGCGCTTTAATCATGCTGACGCAAGCGCCGCTTGGTTTCACGCGGGAAACCCTGCAACGTATCTCTGACAGATTCTCACGAGAAACGAGGAGATAGCCATCATTCCTCTGTCGTTCCGTTTCCCGGATTTTCCGGCGAGCGACACGCGTCAAACATCCAACGGTCAAAAGAGCCGTTGGCGCGTATCTAGAGGGTTTTTAGGCTATAAATAGCCGTCTCCTTCCTCTCCGAAAATCTTCTTCACTTCCCTCACTGCCTTCACCATTGGTACGAACGCAAGCTCGAGAGCAAAAGCTAGTTCCTGCCCCGACGAGCCCTTGCTACGCCGGAGCGCACCAACACCACCAAGTACGATGGCGTCCCCGAAATCATCACCGGCCCGCGCCTCCATCGACGAACTCCTGGGCGATCTAGATCCCCAAGTTGGGTCGCCCAAGCACGCCGGCGGCGAGCCAGAGAAGAACGTGGCGTCCGCGGCGGGCGGAGGAAATGCTTCCGCCGCCGCAGATGTTGCGGGGTCTAGCACCAAATCGACTCCACCGTTCGCTCCCGAAACGGTGGAGGAGAAAGTAGAGCTCCTTGACGAGCAGCTCGCCGCCGCGAGGGCCACGTCCGCTGCCGCCGCCGGTGGAGACGAAGAAGAGGAAACTGCAGGCAACTGGAGTGCCTGCAGTATTCCTTCGGCTCTTCTTCCTAACTTGGAGAAGGAGGGCCTGGTGCTGAAGAAGAAGTGGCGGGTCCCAGAAGAGGAGTCCGAGCCTACGCCCCAGGAGAACGAAAGAGTGCTCCTTACCTCCCACCTTCTGCGAGGTATGGGGCTTCCACCCTCTTCCTTTTTTCTCCAGGTTTTATCCCACTATAACATCCAACCACATAATCTCCCTCCCAACTCTATTCTGTACATGGCCGGCTTTCAGGCCTTGTTTGAGGGTTACCTAGGAATAGAGCCTAGGTTAGATTTCTGGATGTATTGTTTTGGGGTAAAACGCAACTCTGTGGAGGGTGCTCTTCCCACTTGCGGGACCATTTCCTTTACTCTTCGGAGATTCCGAGAGGATTGGTTCCCCAAGATTAAAACTTCCGAGTCCGTCAAATTTTGGACGGGCTCTTTCTTCTATCACCCCGACGTGCCCTTTCCTAAAAAGGCCGTCGGGGTTCCACCTTTTGTAAACTCCGCCGCCGTTCCCCAGGATAACTGGGGAACAGAAGCCGTCCAAAGTCTGCCGCCTGATCTGCTAAGGATCAAGAAGCGCATCGCCAAGCTCACCTCCTCAACGCCACCTTTGACCGGTATGGACACGGTCATCTGCTGGCTGAATAGGCGAATTCAGCCGTTGGCGAACCATGAAGGCCGCCTTTTGTGCGATTACTCGGGGGCCAAAGATCCTATGCGGACAACCGACAAGGATTGGGCCCCGAAAGAGCTTAAGCGGCGCGTCAATCAATTGGTCGCATCTCGCGACCAGTACGCGGAGAGTCGGCCAATGTACACGGCCAACAACCCCGCTCCCAAGGTAAAATTTCCGTCATTTGGGTACAACTTCAATTCTTGGATAATCTACCTTTTGGTTTTGATTAGTTTTCTCGACAGCTTGCGGAACTTTCAGACTCGGAGTTAGCCTCCGAAGCTGAGCTGGACGCGCTGCGCTCCGCTGCTGCCGGAGGTCGCAAGCGCAAGAAGATAATTTCTTCGGATGAAATTATCGACCTTGACGGCGTCCCCGTCGCCACGTCCAGGTTAGTTTTTCTGGGTTTTCCTTTTCATGGGAGATTTTTTCGTCCATCTTCGGTGTTTTGACTTTACCCGGATTTCCTGTTTTTAGCCTGCCGCCTTCCAACCTAAAGCCTAGGAAGCTGAAGAAACACAAGGTTTCTTCCGGCCGAGGCAGCCAACCTTCCCCCGCCGTTGCCCCGGACACTCCGCAGACAATGGCGGAAGATCCTGCTGCAGCCACCACCACCAAGCCCCCAGAGCCCAGCCAGCCCGTTGTGTCCGAGTCGGACACGAGGGAAAGGGCGGCCCCGAAAGTGGGGGAATCTTCTCGGACTTTTGACGAGGAAATCCCCACCTTCGAAAAGGATTTCAAGGCGATCAATGAAGGCTTGGACGCAGCCGGGAACCATTTTGCAGAATACGCAAAAGGATTCCAAGAAAACTTGGCAGGTTTGCAGCGTTTGAGCCAGGTATGTAACTCTAGCCCCCAAGCATTAAACAAAATGCGTGCTTTTTTGCTTTGATGTTTTTATTAACCATACTTTTCCTTGCTGTGTTTCAGCAAACCTCCGAGGCCATAAACCTTGAAGTTTTCAGGAAGCTCACTGTCAAGAATAAAGAAGTTCGAAGTCTTCTTTCTATTCTTGAGGAGAGAGAGGCGGAGCTGGAATCATCTCAGCTCGCTTTGACGGAAACGAAAGGTAGGCTTTTTCGTTTTGAAATTTCCGTTTTAAGACTTTGTCTAAGTTTTTTCCCGAGGAAATTGATCAACTCGGATTTTCACTTGCTTTTCAGCTGCTTTAGCCGAGGCTAAACAAGCAGCGGAAGATTCCGGCAACGCCGAGATTCTCCGCAATGAGAATATTGAGCTTCACAAGAATCTTGTGAAGGCTCAAAAAGACCTGGAAGCCAGCAATCTGGCCCTTGGAGTGGCTAACTCCAAGGCTTCCGAGCAGGCGGAGAAAGACAAATCCGCTATCCAGGATTTGACTGAAGCTCTGAACCTTCGCCTGGAGGAAGTTTCGGAAATTGACAAACTCATCGGTAAATTTTTACCCTTGTCTTCATCTTTCCATGTTTTGCTGTCTCTGTTTGTCTCCTTAACCCTTTTGTATGCTTTATCGGATCAAACAGGAGACACCCCAGATGGCGCTCGGGCTGCGGGCATCCGAGCTTTCGGGGAAACATGGAACTTGGTGAAGGCTGCTGCAACGCAGTTGGTAGGCAAGTTTCTTCCCGAAAAATCTGGGGAGTGCTCGGAAGTTGAAAAACTTCCGGGTATCATCATGGAGGTGGCGGAATCCAAGGAGTCCGTTCTCCGCTCCGCTGCACGGGGTGGTGCGCGTATGGCCTTAGGCCTTATGCGCATGCACTACCCTAGTGCCAAATCCTGGCGTGTGGCCACCGGTGTCCCTCAGGGATACACGGATGCGCAACGATCCACCATCTTTGGTGAAGTTAAGGGCCACGCCACCCAGATTGCCGCCATGGTAAATGTCGGCGTCCACTATCCAGAAGAAGAAGCTCCTCCGATTCCCGATGAAGAAAGCAGCGAGGAGGAGTCGGATTCTTGAAGGGTTACCTGGAACCTGGATAGAAAATTTAGACAATAGGAGCATTACTGTTCTTTCCTTTGTAATCCAAAATGTAATGCTTCTTATGTATTAATGAAAATTCCGCCTTTTGCAGTTTAAACTATGAAATTACTTTGCAAGTTGTTTGAATTTTACCATTCCTTTATCTTCTAAGTTCTCTGGTGTATGTGCTTTAACTGTCCTTAGTGTTTGAAATGGCTCAAATAGCATTATGACTCGTTATGCCGAGTAACTGGGGACGAACCAAGCAGTTTTGAAACTCGAAAACATGAATCATGCTAAAGGCATTTTTACTAACTAGTTCCAGTAACCCAGCATACGCACGATCAGATAAGACTTAGAGAAACAAGGAAAGTTTTAAGTGAAACTTGGGCACGCAGGCAATTCAAGTTTCCTTTAGCCGTTAAAAGGCTGAAAAATCATTCAGTTATGTAACGCCGAGTACGCAAGCACAATTCGGGTTAACATTGAGAAATTTGTAAGATCATTGGGAAATAGATGAGGCGGAAGCACTTTGCATTTATAAGAAACATGGATGACAGCATTCCGACAACTTTATTTCATGATCTCAAAAGATGTTTACATAGATTTGAACTAAGTACAGAAGGGGACATAACTTGCTAGGTGTTCCCAGGCTTCCGCAATCCACTTGACCTTGTCGAAACTTTTCAGCAGCTTGAAGAGTGGTAGGGTTTTAGCCCCCAGCCAACTAAGAAATCTTTTTATGGCTGTGGCGGAACCCGGCAATTCTGGGACATCTTTTCCATACGTATGTTCTGAGATGTTCGAGATTGCTTTCATCTTTTCCTGGTTAACTTCTATTCCTCTATGAGAAACGATGAAACCCAGAAGTTTTCCTGAGGGAACCCCGAATACGCACTTAGATGGATTCAACTTCATCTTGTAAGTGCGCAAATTTTCGAAGGTTTCTCGCAAATCCTCAAGGAGTGTATCTTTTTCCTTGGTTACGACAGCAATATCGTCCACGTAAACATGGACGTTTTTTCCAATCTGACTATGCAAACAACGTTGCATGCAACGCTGGTAGGTTGCACCTGCGTTCTTCAGGCCAAAAGGCATGGTTACGTAGTAATACGTCCCGTACGGGGTTATAAAAGAAGTCTTGATTTGATCTTCCTTTTTCATGCGTATTTGGTGGTACCCGGAGTATGCATCCAAAAAGCATAAAAGCTCAGAGCCTGCAGTGGCATCTATTATTTGATCGATTCGCGGCAGCGCAAACCTATCTTTCGGACATAACTTGTTCAATCCTGTGTAATCTATACACATTCTGAGTGCAGTTGTGTCTTTCTTCGGTACTAATACCGGATTTGCGGACCAGTCAGTATGGATTACCTCCTTGATGAAATCCGCTGCTAAAAGCCGGATAATTTCCTTGCCAATAGCCTTCCGTCTTCTTCCGTCAAATCGACGGAGACCTTGTTTGACGGGTTTTGATCCGGGAATAACCTTGAGTTGGTGCTCAGCAAGTTCCCTGGGTACGCCTGGCATGTCAGCTGGACACCAAGCAAAAATGTCCCAGTTCTCACGGAGGAACTTGATGAGCTCGCCTTCCTATTTGTCGGTCATCCCAGTCCTTACAACGACGAATTTTGTCGGATCTTTGGGGTCTAGGATTACCTGTCTTGTATTCTCGGATGCCTTGAAGCTATCTGTTGGCTTCCGAGTTTCTTTACCTGCCGGCATTTCTTTCGGCGATACCTCCTTGGCTAACTCCTTTAATTCTTCCTGAGCTATAACTCTTTGAGCGCAAAGGGCGTTTTGCTTCTCCAACTCGTTTGCCAGCTTGAAATCACCGGCAATGGTGATTACTCCTCCTTTGGGTCCTGGCATCTTCAGCTTGTTGTAGATATAGCAAGATCTTGCCATAAACTTGGCGAAAGCCGGACGTCCGAGTATTGCGTGATACACGCTCTCGAACGGCACAACTTCGAAGGATACTTTTTCCTGCCGGAAGTGATCTTTATCTCCGAAGGTGACATCTAGGGAAATTTCTCCTAGGGACCGTGCTTGCCTGCCAGGAACAATGCCATGGAAGCGTATATTGCTGTAATTGAGCTGGGACTCGGATATCTTCAAGTGCTTCAGTGTATCCAGGTACATTATATTGATGCTGGATCCTCCGTCCATCAGCACTCTTCTTAGCCTAGTGTTTTGAACAATAGGGCTTACAACAAGAGCTTGTGTGCCGGGTTCAGGGATATTTCCGGGATGATCAGACTGATCCCAGATTATCGGTGTGTTGGAATACTTCAAGAATTTTGGTGTTGCAGGAATAACCGCGTTTATTTCTCGAAGTGTCCTTTTGGCCACCTTTGCTGACGGGGTTGCTAGGAAAGTTAGCATTGCTTCTCCGTCAACTCTCGGAAATTTGGGTTCGCCTTTTCGCTGTTGTTCCTGGATTTTATCATCAGTGTCCGATTCACTGTCTTCTTTTTCAGCTTCTGGCTTTTGTTTGGCAGGTTTCCTCTTGGAGCCTTTTCCTTTATTTCCGGATCCTGCATTGCCTTTCATATGCTTGTTTAGCCGGCATTGCGCGTTCGTGTGGGTTGGTTTCCCAAACTGAGAGTGGTGGACGCAGGGTTCCGACTTAATTCTCTCCCATTCTTCAGGAGTGTAATTGATGGGATCCGGACTGCGGCCTTTCCACTTGTTCCCTTTTTCTCCTCCGAAGGCTAAGTTAACCTCCTTGGGCTTTGTTGTTGACTCCAGGGTTCCTTTTTTATCAGAACGAGGTGTTTTCTTGGCCAGTATTAGTGACTCAATATTGCCTCCTCTTGCTCTGATATCGTCTTCGGCTGCAGCATGCTCATTAGCGGTTGTAAGCATAGATCCGAGATCTTTGTGCTTTTTGGAGCCAACCATGAACGGTACAAGTCCGGGTTTTAGGCCATTGACGAAAGCATGCATTGCTTGTACGTCAGTTACCCCAGAGCAACTATTCTTCATTGCAGTCCATCTGGAGATGAAATCCACGTATGGTTCGTCTTCAAATTGGGTGCAACGGTTCAGCTGGTTGATGCTATTTGGGCGTTTGTATGTTCCTCGAAAATGCTGAGTAAATACTCTCGCCATATCATCCCAACTGTCGACAGTTCTTGATGGTAAACCATTAATCCAATCTCTGGCTCCGTCTAGCAACATTAGGGGAAGAAACTTGACAGCTTCCAGGTCTGTCCCGTTGTTGATCTGGACGGCTGTGTAATAATCTGAAAGCCAGGTATCCGGGTTTGTACTGCCGGTATATTTTTGGTAGGTTGGACCAACTTTGGCAAAGCCAGAATGCAGGGTTATCCTTCGGATCCTGTCGGTGAAACACTTAGGACCAAAGTATAGATCATCCTTTTCTGCTCTATCAATATGCGCAGAATATCTCCCGGCTGAATGGACAGAAGGGGATCTACTCCTTTCTTTTCCATTGTTACGCGGACGCGTTTTTCCGAGGTTATCTCTATCTCTTCCGTTGTCACGCCCTCTGGGATTAGGTGGAGTCCTGCTCCTGTATCTTTCCTTATCTTTGGGCGGTGTCCGAGATCTTTCACGCCTGTGAGGTGTATCGTATCTTCCAGCTTTTTCAGCTGGGTTTCTCGGAGGTGGCATTATTTTGCCGTCGTTCCGGTGTTTGTCTTCCCGATCGTGTGGTTTATATCCATCTTTCGGGAGATGAGGTCCGGTTCTAGACGCTGCGTCCCGGTTGTCGGGGTTTTTCTTGTCTTTTCTCGGATCCTCTTTTTTATCCGAATCTCCGGGTTCTTCCGGTCCAGGTGCTCCAGCAGCGCAAGTAACAGTTTTGCAGAGGGCGGAATTATCATGCAGCCTCCCAGATCGCTCTTGTCCTCGCTGTTGCTGCTGTAATGCTTTTCCTAGGAAAGCATACACCCCTTGGAGTTTTTCCCCGTTGGAGTACAGATCATTGTTCAAGATGGCGAACGCTGCTTCCGCATTTTCAGCTGCGGTTTTGTATATTGGTTCGCCCTTAGCATCTTTGCCGTTTAACTGCTTTTGCCAAGATGGGTTATAGAACCTTTCTTTCGGCGGCAGTTCTTCCGGTTTTGTAATTCCGGGTAACCTTGTAGGTTTTAAGACAGATCTGTGCTTTCTCTCGTACTCCTCAATTTCCTCCTTCATAATTTTGATGTCATTATGGGTTTGTTGGAGGTGTTGCCGAGATCTAAGCAGTTGTTGCTGTTGCCGTTGGAAAGCTTGTCTCCTGGCTTCCAGCATCTCAGGGGGTTCATTGGGTCCCACTGGAGTTTGTAATAGTTCTTGCTCTTCCAGTTCTGTCATTGGCGGAGCAGTGATTTCCTTAGATTTCTTTTCCGTAGGCTTTGTGCCACTAATATCTCCAACTTCCAGGTTTTCATCAGCGAGATCAACTGACTTTTTCTTCCGGAGTTTGTACTGGAGTTTTTTAGAAGCACGGTGCTTTTTCTTGGAAGAGGGAGGTTTTTTGACAGGTTCATCCTCTGTCATCTCCTTGACATTAGGAAATATCGGAGAAGTTTCTCCGTCTTCCCTCTCCTCAGCTGGCGGAGGGGTTTTAGGGCTTTCCTGGCTATCGGCACCCTTTGTATCGGCTGGTTTTGCCATTAGCACTTCATGGAATCCCTCTTGAAAGGATTTAACTTTTCGTACGAAGGCATCGTCATCTTCGTCTTCGGAGAAGTTATCCGATCCGGTTTCCGACTCCAATCTCGCCTCAATGGCGGCAAGCACGGACTCTGTTTCCGAGTTCATCGTCTGGTTGACAGATGTCGGATCTTCCGTCTCTGTGACGGGTATTGATTCTTCCGTCTCTAGGACGGGTGTATTGTTGTCTGCCTCTTGCACGGGATTTCCGTCATCCGTGTTTTCGGCGATCTCGGATTGCACCATGCCGATAAAGTGGGTATCACTGTTTTGTCGGCGATCTGAGCAAAATCCGGCATCATAGTCGTCTTCGACTGGGTATAGGGCGGGTGGGAGATAATTGCTTTCACCGCAAAACCCCATTGCTTCCGCGGTTAATCCGATAAAGATATTTGCAGATCCAATCGGTAAAACGCAGGCACTTACCAGATGGTTTTGCGCCGGGATGTAGGATCCGTTGTCGAGGAAGCGCCCGACGTCGTTGTCGAATTCCAAGCTTCCGACAGTGATCGATCTTCCGATTCCGCCTAAAATCCCAGATCGAAACTTCACGCCTGACGTCGTTTGCCCCACGGTGGGCGCCAACTGTCGAGACATCGTAGTAGTTTTCATAGACTGGGGTGCCATGAGACTACGGTAGAGACGTGGGGTAACGGGATAGCGTAGTAAACACAGAACACGGGATTTACCCAGGTTCGGTACGTCGCGACAGTACGGCGTACCTACTCCTGCACTTCTCACTATGAGGGACTAAAGCCCGTATAATAAGGTTACAATGTAAGGGAATAGATCTAGCTACTCGACGAGGATGAACTTCCCGGCGAGTTGCGCAGGGCTTAAGCTAGAACCTAGAACCTTGGACTAAAGGAACTTATTGAACTTATCTCCCGTCCGGCTTTATATAATAGCCGGATTAGGGCTTACAGAACCAGAAACCTAGAAGACTACGTTTAACTTGTAACTTGGAAAATAAGGAATCCGTCTTCTCCTCCAAGCCAGATCACGCGGGCCGTGATCCGGGCTCTTCTAGAATCCGGCTTCTACGCGTCGGACTACTGGGCCGCCCAATGGACCTAAGCCCATTACCTTGCAGGCCACCCTGGTAGTCCAGCTCTTTTGTCTACCATCTTCTATACCCCTATTCGGTATATATCCGACAGCGTGCTTATCCGCGCCAGGGTGTCAGCAGGGCGGCGCAGGTTAGGGGGCCTACCCTGTGGCCGTGGCAGTGATAACAAATCGTCATCTTGGTTTTGCACAACGACTTTCCACGCAAGAAAAACTAGGAAGCCAAAACTGTCAGCGAGAAGCTGGAAGTGTGCAGTGTGCACACTATGTCGACATCTGTTTGTACTTTTCCCTATTGGCTGTATTCGGCTGGGCACCAGTATATAAGGTGCCCTGCCTCCTCTTGTGTGAGGGTCGCTGCCTCGGAGAAAACACTTAGCTTACACATAACGTAGAGAGAAGAGTGGCTACTCGGCTATAGGCCAAAACTGTATTGTGGCTACTCGGTGACACGCAAATATAAAGAGAGAAAGGCAGGAGTAGGCGTTTTACCTCCACACGAGGGCCCTAAACCTGGGTAGATCTTGTTGTTTGCAGTGCTTGATTCACTCCACACGCGGCTACTCGCTGCGTGATCCCTCCCCGAGCACCTCCAGCGTCCATCGACCCCAACAGATTAGCCATCCTATGGCATCTGCCGT
Source organism: Alopecurus myosuroides (assembly GCA_028641055.1). Taxonomy (NCBI): domain Eukaryota; kingdom Viridiplantae; phylum Streptophyta; class Magnoliopsida; order Poales; family Poaceae; genus Alopecurus; species Alopecurus myosuroides. The sequence continues at coordinate 35,898,343 of CM054060.1, forward strand.
GATACCACCACGACAGTTGGCGCCCACCGTGGGGCAACCAGCGGCGTTGGCTGGAGTTCACGTTCGGACGGGATCCATTTCTGCTACTGGGGAGCGCGTGGTCTGTGGCCTTGTCCACAGATTCGGCTCCTTCGACTTCGTCATCGACAACGCCGGCGATTTCGGCGGTAGGGCCATGCTGGAGGGCGGCTCGGTGCTCTCCTTCGGCTCGCACCTCGTCTACGTCGCCACCACCATCGTCCGCGAGTACCCCGAGCAGGTGCACGTCGCGGAAGATCCTCCTGCTGTCATCGCTACCCGTGGAAAGCCAACTGGCTGCTCTGCGGACAGCACGGAAGTGCTGATGACCGCCCCGGCTATCGCTTCCGGGAAGGGCGCGGCCGCAGCTGCGGCAGTCGTCGAGGAGGTTGCTGGCCCAAGCGAGCCTACCAGGACGCACAAGCCCTACGAGCTGCCCCAGAACCTCCCAGGCTATATCCCTCCTTCCACGACATCGACGATACCGGCATCCGCGGTGCGGGTAGGCATGCCGCCTCCCACCGAGCTCGAGCTCATGACCATGAGGGCGCAGCTCGACCAGCAGCGCAAGGCGCTGCTAGCCGAGCAGGTGGAGTTGGATAAGGTTAGGCTTGAGCTCAACCTGGACCAGAACGAGTACAACAGAGCTCACGGCTTCACGCCTGTAGTTAGGAGGCCTGCCAAGGCAGGCGCCACGCGTCACAACCTAGGCACCGAGATGGCAGCAGTTGGTGAAACTGCTGGCCAGGCTGATAGCCAAAACACCGCTACCACCAGGCCCAAATACAGCACCCCCGCCAAAACCCTTAGAGCTGCTGAGGCTGTAGCTGTTGAGTTGCCGCATCTCGTTGGCGACGCGCTCGTTAGGCAGCAGGAGAGGCTCAATGAGCTAGTGCTAGAAGCGGCTAGGCAGAACGAGGAGTTCCGGAAAGCCAATCCGGGTGCTGGAGCTTCTCAGGTGGTGCATTCGCATGCGGCCAGATCTAACGATCAGGCCTCATCACCGCATCCCAGCCGTGAGAAGGGCCGGAGTGGCTATTCTGGCAGAGACAGGCAGATGCAGGTGTACGACCCGGCTGTCGCCGCGAAACAGCATGCTGTGCCGCGACAGTCCGGTCAAAAACACAACACTGCAGGAGCAGGCTATCAAGCCCATAAAGCTCACAGCAAGACGCGAGATGGAGATCGCCCGTGCCCTTCTTGGCATCAGGTTGCTCAGCCTACTCGGCAGAGGCTGCAGCAGCCAGCTGCCGCGCAGCCGCGTGCGGTTGCGCAAGTAGCCAACCTGGTGGAGCAGCCTGCAGCTATGCAGGTGGACAGATATGACGATGGCTACTCGGCTATGGGGCTGGCTGGTTATGACATCACTGATCGCGTGGGTGAGCGCGTGTTGGAGCCCACTCATGCCAGGTACAAGTTGGACCGGATTAATCTATCCGCACGGCTCGAGAACATGGGGCCGCCTGGCCCAGAGTGCTTTGGCCCCCGCATCATGAACGAGCCATCCGTGAAGTAGTTCCAGCTTGCGAGAGGTACCAAGTGCTACAACGTCAGCACCAAGCCGGAAGATTGTCTCAATGACTATGTCACAGCTGTGCACATCGCAAACGGCAACCGGAGATGGGTTGTGCGGTACGTCCCACAGATGCTCGAGGGCCCAGCTCGGACTTGGCTCAAGAATCTGCCCAAGAACAGCATCAATTGCTGGCTGGACTTCTCGTAAGCAGCCGGAAGACGAGACGGACCGCGAGTATCTTACTCGGTGAGTACCTTGAGGAACACCTGTGAAGGTGTGAATGAGGCCCAGGCCATCACTTGGTTTGCGCAGGGTTGCAGACATGGCAGCATGTTGTGGCAGAGGCTACAGAGAGAGATGCCAAGTACTCTCACTGAGACCATCAAGATTGCGGACCAGTACGCACTCGGCGACCCAACTCAGCCCTTGATGGATTCTGCTGAGCCGAGAAGAAACTACAACAGCAACAAGCGCAATGAGTTCCGCAACAAGCGCAGAGGCGACCGGATCGATACTCGGTACGATCCCGAGGAGATGAATGCTGTGGCTACTGGGGCTGGGAGTAGCCAAAGGCAAAAATCTGCTGGAGCCCAGTACGGGCAGAACCAGAATCAGAGCCAAGGCATCAAGAAGCCATACAATGCTCCCCAGCAGGGTAGCGGCAACTCGGGTCCTGTTCAGAACTTTGTCTTCAAGGACATGAGGGATGGCCCATGCAGCTTCCATACTTGGCATCCCGCAAGACCTGCCAACCACACTACTCGGCAGTACAGCTGGTGGGATGAGATCAAGAATGAGGGCCTGCCTCCTCCTCCTCCTCTGCCAGCTGCGAACGCCAATGTGCAGCCTATCCGAGCAGCCGCTGCAAGGCCTCCAGCATTCCCAAGAAGAGAGAACGTCAACCAGGTGGCTTCAGGAGCCAACCGCAACCGCAACTACAACAACAACAATGGTAACCGCAACTTCAACAACAACGGCAATCGCAACTTCGTCAACAACAACAACCACGACAACGGCAACAACGGCAACTATGGTGCGGAAGGCCGCAACCAGTACCAGGAACATCACGAGAGCTATATGATCTTCACCTCCGAGCCCGCCGATAAGCATTCACTGCAAAGGCGCGCGATGGAGGTCAATGCTGTGATCCCTGCTGTTCCTCACTGTCTGCACTGGTGCAACCAAGAGATCACATGGTCCAGAGCAGATCATCCTAAGGTGATGCCCAATCCGGGTAGCTACGCCTTGGTAGTGGATCCCACCTTCTTGGGTACTCAGAAGAACGTCAGGTTCAGCAAGGTGCTGATTGACAACGGCAGCAGCATCAACATAGTGTACAGAGACACACTCGAGAAGCTCGGTATGGCCGAGAACATGTTGCTACCCAGCAGGACCACTTTCCACGGCATTGTGCCAGGAGTCTCTTGTTCTCCAATGGGCCGCGTGTGGATTGATGTTCTATTCGGCACCAGGGAGAACTGCCGCACAGAGAGCCTACAGTTCGAGGTGGTTGATCACCAGAGCCCATACCACGCCCTACTCGGCAGGCCTGCTCTGAGCAAGTTCATGGCCTCTACTCATGCTGCCTATCTGAAGATGAAAATCCCTGGTCCCAGTGGCGTGATCACCATCTCTGGTGATTACAAGAGGTCTATGGAGTGTGCCTCTTCTGGTTCTCAATTGGCGGAGTCTATGGTGATTGCTGCCGAGAAGAAGAAGATACATGAAGTGGTGGCTATGGCGCAAGCAGCACAAGGTGGTGCGCCCGGGATGCCGAGTTCCCAATACGGGACGCCATTCCAGGCGTCCCAGGAAACAAAGAAGATCCAGGTCGACCCTGAGTTCCCCGATCGTGTTGCCATCATTGGCTCAGGGTTGGAGGAGAAATAGGAAAGCAAGCTCATCCACTTCCTCTGTGAGAATCGGGACGTGTTCGCCTGGTCCAATGAGGATTTACCAGGTGTCCCGAGGGAGTTGGTTGAGCACTCGCTACATGTGCGTCCTGAAGCCAAACCAGTGAAGCAGGCTATGCGCCGCTTAGGAGATGAGAGAAGGAAGGCCATCGGTGATCAGATCACCAAGCTGCTGATAAGCAATTTCATCATGGAGGTGTTGCATCCGGATTGGTTAGCCAACCCGGTCATGGTTGAGAAGAAGAAGGAGGACCCCAAGGCCGCTACCGCGTGGCGCATGTGCGTCGACTACACCGACTTGAACAAGGTCTGCCCCAAGGATCCTTTTCCGCTACCCCGCATCGTTCAGGTGATCGATTCCACCGCTGGTTGTGAGCTTTTGTCTTTCATAGATGCCTACTCTGGTATTCATCAGATAGCTCTCAACCCTGCTGATCAAATAAAGACTGCTTTCATTACCCCATACGGGGCTTATTGCTATCGTGTCATGTGCTTTGGGTTGCGGAATACGGGTGCTACTTATCAGAGATGCATGCAGAAATGCTTGCATGATCAACTCGGCAAAAATGTGCAGGTGTACGTAGATGACATTGTCATCAAAACGAATAAAACACATACTCTGCTTAGTGACCTTGAGGAAACTTTTGCCAATTTGCACAAGTATAAGATGAAGTTGAACCCGAGTAAATGCACCTTTGGCGTCCCGGCTGGCAAGCTGCTCGGCTTCTTGGTATCCAGTCGGGGCATTGAGGCCAATCCTTCAAAGATAAAAGCTATTGAGAGCATGTCTTTGCCGAGATCCCTGAAGGATGTGCAAAAATTCACTGGTTGCTTGGCATCTCTGAGTCGTTTCGTGGGCAGAATGGGCGAGAAGGCCCTGCCTTTGTATCAGTTGATGAAGAAAAGCGACAAGTTCGTCTCGACACCGCAAGCGGATGTGGCATTCAATGAGCTGAAGGCGATGTTGGGTAGCGCTCCCATCTTGGCTAGTCCGCTACCCAAAGAGCCAGTGCTGTTATACATTGCTGCTACCAATCGGGTAGTCAGTGTGGTGATTGTGGTGGAGCGAGAAGAAGAAGGCAAGAGTGTGCAGCGGCCAGTATATTATCTCAGTGAGGTACTGTCCAGCTCCAAGCAGAACTACCCGCACTACCAGAAGATGACTTACGGCGTGTACCTGGGCGCCAAGAAGCTGAAGCACTATTTCCAGGAGCATCCTATCACTGTGGTGAGCTCTGCTCCCATCTCGGATATCATGGGCAACAAGGAAGCTAGTGGCAGAGTAGCCAAGTGGGCGATTGAGCTGGCCGCGTACGCTCCTACATATGCGAGAAGAGAAGCCATCAAGTCACAAATTCTGGCGGAGTTTCTGGTGGATTGGGCTGAGGTGCAGTACGAGCCTCCTTCTCCCGCAACCAATTACTGGAAGATGCACTTTGATGGCTCCAAAGTGAAGGAAGGCCTTGGTGCTGGCGTGGTGCTCACGTCACCCAAGCGGGATCAACTCAAGTACGTGCTGCAGATCCACTTCAAGGCATCCAACAATGTTGCAGAGTATGAGGCCGTGGTACACGGCTTGCGGGTAGCCATGGAAGTGGGTGTGCAGCGCATTATATGCTATGGCGACTCAGATCTGGTGGTGCAGCAAGTTTCTGGCACTTGGGATGCGCTGGATGCCAACATGGCAGCATATCGGTTCCTGGTGCAGTCAATGACTGGATTTTTTGAAGGCTGCGAGTCCCAACACATCCACCGAGCATAGAACGAAGCAGCAGATGAGCTGTCCAAGTTGGGGTCTTCTCGGCAATCCATCCCGGCTGAGATTGCCTTGGAGCATTTGAGAAAGCCATCCATCAAGCCATCCCCCAACTCGGAATCTATATCCGTTCCTTCTCTGCCAAGCGAAGAAGCGGTTCCTATGGAGATTGACTGGGAGAATGCAACGGAGAACCCGGGGACTGCAGTCTCCATCCCGGGGACTGGCGCCTGCAACCCGGGGACTGTCCCTCTTTACTCGGGGACTGCCCCTCTCAACTCGGGGACTGTCGCATTCATTGAGGAAGTTCTCGCCAACCGCTCAGGACTTCAAAGAAGCGCTCCTAACTCTGAAGAACAGACAGTGGTGGCTGTTCCGATGGAATTGGACGAACCAGTGTTTCCCACGCGGGAGACACCGAGTTGGGCTATGCCCATATTATCCTTTCTAAAAGACGGCACCCTGCCAGATGATGAGGTTACCGCAAGGCAGATTCAGAGAAGATCCAAGGGCTACACCATATTCAGAGAAGTGCTGCATAAAAGAAGTCCCACTGGCGTGCTGCAACGCTGTGTGGAACCAGAAGAAGGAGAAGAAATTCTGGTGGAAATACATCAAGGAGAATGCGGACATCGCGCCTCTTCTCGGGCTTTGGTCAAGAAAGTTTTTCGGCATGGCTTCTTTTGGCTCACTGCCTTGAAGCAAGCTGAAGATATTGTGAGAAAGTGCAACGGTTGCCAGAGATTCGCAAGTAAGATCCACTTGCCTGCTTCCGAGTTGAAAACCATTCCCATTACTTGGCCATTTGTTGTTTGGTGTTTGGATATGGTTGGTCCCTTCAAGCCGGCTAGAGGCAACATGACTCACATCTTGGTCATGGTTGATAAGTTCACCAAGTGGATCGAAGTAAAGCCTATTCGGAAGTGTGATGGAGCCACAACTGTGAGTTTCCTGAAGGATGTGATCCTGAGATACGGCTACCCGCATAGCATCATCACGGATAATGGCACGAATTTTGCTGAGGATGCCATGGTAAGGTTCTGCAGAGATAAGCACATCCGGCTAGATGTCGCGTCTGTCGCGCATCCCGCCTCCAATGGGCGGGTGGAAAGACCAAATGGCATGGTGCTTTCAGGCATAAAGCCTAGGCTGATTGAGCCGCTGCTAAAAACACCTGGGTGTTGGCTAGACGAGTTGCCAGCGGTGTTGTGGAGTCTAAGGACTACCCCTAACCGGTCAACCGGCTACACACCATTCTTCTTGGTTTATGGGGCTGAGGCCGTGTTGCCAATTGACCTAGAGCATGACTCCCCCCGAGTAACCCTCTACACTGAGGCGGAGGCGAGAGAAGCCCGAGAATATGACGTTGACCTGCTAGAAGAAGCAAGAGAGCTTACTCTGTCACGTTCATCTGTTTATCAGCAAAACTTGAGGCGTTATCATAGCCGGAAAGTGAACCCAAGGGTTTTCCGAGAAGGAGACATGGTCCTTAGGCTCGTGCAGCGCACAGCCGGGATGCACAAGCTATCCCCTCCGTGGGAAGGGCCTTTCATTGTGAGCAAGGCTCTACACAATGACGCATACTACCTTGTAGATGCGCAACCATAGCAGAAGAACAGGCCGGATAAAGCTGTGGAGGAATCTAAGCGCCCCTGGAATGTAGCTCTACTCCGTCGCTTTCATTCATGAGCAAAAATGTGTATGTACTCTCTTATCCGAGTTAAACTCCTACTCTGCAATCTGAAATTGAACTCGGGGACTGCCCTCGTCCAAACTTGCTCTGTGTATTGCTATTATGTTTTACCTTTGTCTACTCGGTTGCTCTGCTTAGAATTTCAGAAGTACATTTGTACTGTGTTTAAACCTAAGAGCGAACTCTTCGACTCTGCTGCAGTCCGAAACCCGGCTTCATGGCAAGCGAGAGAACAAGCTAGAGGTCAATGAGCACAAGAAAAATGACTAAGGAAAAGAGGAGTGCAGGAACCGAGTAGAACGATCTTTACTGCTGTTCGTTAACTTCTTTTCGGCTAAGTGGTGGGTAGCGTTACTATGGATGTTTCTAAGTGGCTAAGTATTTGAAACTCTAACTTTGAACTCTTGTGACTCGACTACCAAAAAAGCAACAAGTTGCAGGTAAGAGCTGAGATAAAAAGGAAGAGCGGATAAAAAATGCAACTCGGGGACTTGCATACTAACGCAACCCGGCATCGAGCCAGAATTACTCAAATTAATAAATTTCAAACTTCAAGGGAAATAAAACTGAGTAGCAACGGAAGTGATAATTGTTTGATACATATGCACCCGGCATCCCGGGGATCTGATAAAGTTTTGGAGCATAAGTGTTTTCAGGAAGTCATTAGTTGGAAGTAGCAGTGTTGTCCAAATTGGCGTTGGCAGCATCAGTCTCGGTATTGGCAGTGGCATGCTCGGAAGTGGAAGTGGCCACCGAGATGGGGTCGGTAGCTGAAGTGGAAGCAATGGACTGAGTGCGGAGTAGCGCCGTGTCGTCAACTGCCGCGCCAGAAGACGAGCCCAGCTCGGGAGCTGCATCCTGGATGACCATCTCGGTGGTGATGGTGGCATCTTGGCTCTCGGCGTCTGGCTCCTCGTTGCTATCTGCAGCAGCCTTGCCCTTCCCCTTCCCAGATCCCTCCGTGGCACCAGTGTTTTCGAAGCAACTCAAGTCCTCCGACTCGGTGTCCTCGTCTTCGTCTTCATCTTCATCTTCATCCTCGCCTTCCACCTCGGTGTCAGGCTCGGTGGGGCCATCGATGAAGAGGGCAGTGTCCGCGTAGGAGGCGATCTCGTACGCGACTGCCTGGCGGCGAGCCACGCAGTCGGAGTCGGAGAACCACTTCGAGTTCTGGCGCATCTCAAGGATGGTGTCAAGGTTCAGATTCTCATACCATCTGCATATGAAGAGAAGTAGTAGATCGGCGCCTGCCCGAGCAGCGGACGCACGCCATTTCTTCAGCTCGGCCTTTGCACCGTTGAGCTTATCGGCGAGCGCGCGGATAGTCTTTGGCGCAGACTCACGAGGCCAGAACAGATCGTGCAGCTTGAAGGCTGTGGACACCAGGCTGGTGCCCATGCCCCTAAGCTGACGGAGCTGTGACTGGATGCTCGTGAGATTGTCCTCGATCGTAGACTTCGTGCTCATAGGCAATCCTTTCTCAGCTCGGCTTTCTTGAGCTTTGGCCAGAGCAGGCGTGCTAACCGCGCAGAGACCAGGGAAGATATCTGAGAAAGCTATCAGAAAGAGTCAGAAATGGAAACAGAGCGAAAATGAAACCGAGTAGGAAAGAGAAGAAGGAAGCAGCCAAGTACAGAGAAGCAAAAACTTACTGTTGAGGTCAATGAGTAGCGCGTGCAGCTTGTTCTTCCAAGTTTCCTCATCCACAACATGCCTGTCTTCAATTTTACGACAGTTGGCTAGCTGGAGCATGAGGTCCGCGTTGCTTTTCTTCAGCACCTCGATTTCCACCTCGAGGGCCTTCTCCTTAGCCTTGGCTGCTGCCTTCACTCGGTCCTTCTCGGCGGCTTGGTTTAAGACATCTTGGAGAGTGTCTTTCATCTTGACCTGCATCTCCTCAAACTCGGCACGCTCTGCGTCATGTTCTTTCTTCAGCTCTGCCTCTCGGGTAGCCAGCTGCTGCTGCACCTCGGCAGGCATTAGACAGTTGAGATGCTCTTCCTGGAACTGCTTGTTCTCTTCTGTGGAAAGAATAGCACGGTGAGCAGACTAATAAAGGAAAAGGAGCAAAACAAGCAGAGTAGACGGCAACTCACCTTCCAATTGCTTGATGGTGCTCTCAGCAGAAGCAACAAAGACATGGCAGTGTTCGTGCTCCTTTGCCATCGCATGAAATTTGCCTGCAGAGTAAAAGGAGTTAGAGCAAAGAGCAAATGCGGGCGTAAACACAAAACGCATTAACCGAATAGCTAGAAGCTTACTCTCGATCTCAGAAATTTGGAGGGCACGGTCCACTGCAGCTTGCTCCGTTTCGGCATCACTCTTGCGCTCTTTTTCCAGGGCCTCCATGCGCCTCTTTGCAATGCTGTGATTCCAGAGCAGCCGCCGGAACAGGTTCGTCCTCTTCATGAGGCTATTCTGTGAAGAAGAAAGAAAAGGAGTTAGACGGTGTTTTGAAGATTTGGCCTGAGAAGACGGCAACTCGGTTGAGTACTCGTCTACTCGGCCCGAATCTCGGGGACTGGGTAGTCGCTAAGGAGAAAAAGAAGATGGCTAAGGAGAAAAAGAAGAGAAGAAAAGTCGCAACTCTGAACAAAGCAAACGAAACTTACAACATATGTCTGCTCAATGTCTTCGGCAGCTTTGCGGTGAACGAACAGCTTCGCGGCCAACGTGCTTGTGTTGGAGGCAATAGTCATGGGATTGTAGCCCATGTCAGCTTTGTTCCAGTCGATACGCCAGTGGTCCAGCGGGCCCACGGTCATGCCATCCCAAGTCTTCTTGCCATGGACGGCGCTTTCCCACACCTGGTCGATGAAGCCTACTCGGTCAATCATCTGCTCGAGTCCCTCGGATTGCACCTCAGTCTCTTGGACCTCGCGTGAGTAGAGCGCAAGGGTTTTCTTCTTCTCCGACAATTTGGCATCTCCCGCTTTGGCCTGGGCGCCTTTCATAAGGGCGATCCGCTGCTCGCCCTTGCTCAACTCGATACTATGATGCTTGGCCATCTGCAGCATGTAAGGCAGGAAGCTGGGTTGCGGCTGTTGAGCGCTCGATCCCTCGCCCGCGCCAGCAGAACTGCCAGAAGCGCCAATTGTAAGCTGCGCGCTCTTCGCGGCAGGCTTCACGGGTAATTTCGGCGGCGGCATCATAGCAGCATCCTGCGCAGTGTTGCGCGGTGGATTCCTGCGAACTGGGGCGTCAGATTGGATGGCCTTTTTGCCGGCAGCATCCGTCTGAGAAGCAGTCTTCTTAGCGATTTGCTTGGGAGGAGGGCTCGGCGCGGTCTTCTGGGTGCTCTGCTTAGCTGGAGGGCTTGGTGCAGTCTTGGTCTTCTTCGCTGGTCGTGGAGGGCTTGGTGCAGTAGGTGGAGTAACCTGCTGGGTAGGCGGCACAGGAGGCCGGCTACCCGGCGCAGCGTCCGGCTGCGCTTGGCCCTACAGGTCTTGCTCCACCACAGTCGTCTCAACCCGCTGCTCGGCAGCGGGATCGGGTCGTACATCTTCTGGTTCTTCTACCCGCGGCTGGGCCGCGGGGTCATCTTGGACAACAGCTTCGTCTTCCGGCTGCTCCAGGTTCTCGTCTTGCCGCTCAAGGGCGGCATGGTCTTGGTGCTCGGCATCTTGTTCGATATTCGCCCCAGCTGAGGCAGCTGGGGGAGAAGGGGGGTTTCGTCTTGAGCAGCATCCTGCGCACTCTGTTCTGCGCGGGTCTGCTGCTCCTGGTCCATGTCTTGGGCACCAGCGCCCGTGTCCTTGGCATTGGCGCCTTCTTCTTCTTCCTTCACGGGAGAGGGCGCACGTGTCCTATCTCGTGTTGCTGGCTCGTCCTCATCCTCGGAGAGATCGACGAGCTGCTCGAGGTCGATGACAGATTTCCTCCTGGAGGTGGTGGGAGCTGCAGCAGCATCAGCGTCCAGAGGATCGCTGAAGGAGAAAGGAAGTTCAGAAAAAGAGGAGGGGAAGAAAACACCGAGAAGCAGCAGCAGAATATAGCTTAGAGGGAAATTACTTACCCTTTGCGGGTAGGGAGTGGCCTTCTGCCGGAAACCTTCTTCTTCTTCTCGGGCTTCTTGGCCTTCTTGGCAGCAGGCTCTTGGGCACCGCTACCCACCCTCTTCCGAGTAGTAGGAGCAGCCACAACAACAGGATCAACGTCAAGGGCGTCCTCGTCTTCCTCGTCCGCATCGGGGTCATCTGCAGAGTAGGGGAGAAGAAGGAGTTGAGAAGCGGAAAGGAAAATTGGATTGCGCTACTCGCAACTAGAGAGGCAAACTCAGTCACCTTCTTCGTCGTCCTCGAACCAGTCCCGAATGGACGCATCAACTTGGTGCTTACCCTGCTGTTCGGTGCGAGGGACACAGAGGGTGGCCTGGGTGTCGTAGGCGATCTCATCGTCCTCTTCTCGGTCTTTGCTCCAGTTGGCCTCGAAGCGCTCCTCGTTTTCAACACGCTGGCGATCAATGTGCTGGAAAGACAAGCAGGCAATACAAATCAGTTGAGCACAAGGCTAAGGAATCCTACCCGGTACGGAATGCAAACACAAATCATATAAGGCCAGAAACTCCTATTCGGAGTAGCATGCAAACACAACGCATATTTGGCTAAGGTTCTCTACTCAACATGGCGTGCAAACACAAAGCACGTAAAGCCAACGAGATGCTAGTGTTGTTCTACTCGGCGCAGCATGCAAAGACTAAGCATACTAAGCTGGAAAGCCACCTACTCGGTATCAGAATGCAGAGACAAAGCGTAAAGGACTAACCTCCTCAATTGGCTTGTCGCGGCTATACGGCACAAAGCCGTATTGCCAGTTGTCGGTGAGGCCGGTCTTCATGATGGAACGCGCCCAGACGGCTACGTCCCCTGTGCTCAGCTTGAATGTGGTGGTCCTCGTGCAGTCCCTGTTGCCCCCCATGTAGCACATGATGTGGGTACGGCACTGAAGCGGGAGCACTCGCCGCGAGATCCAACACGCGATGGGATCATCGCGCTTGAATCCCAACTCCCTCAGCTCGGCGAGGCGCTTTTCGATCTGAAGGATATCGCCTTGCATCCTCGGCTTGTATCCCCAATTCTGCTGGGTTGGCGGCGTGTTCGTCCACTTGGGGAGCCCTATCCGGTCCGTGACCTGCGCTCCTTCTTCAGCGGGAACATTCTTGACGTAGAGGAAGGTGCGATGCCACTTGCGCACCGTGTCGAGCCCCTTGATGCGCGGATTGTTGGCGGAGCCGCGCTGCAGCATCATTGCGCTTCCCGTCTTCGTCATGCTGCGGGAGCTCTCCGTGCTTCCGGGCTTGGGGACGCTCTGCTTGCGGAAGAAGAAGTAACGCCCAGGTATGCACCGTTGGGCGCACACCCAGGAACGCCTCGCAGACCACGGCGTGGTACGCGAGCATCACCACGGCGTTGGGAGGCAGGTGGTGCGGTTGCAGCCCGAAGTGGTTCAAGAAATCCTTGAAGAAATCGGACACCGGCAAGCCGAATCCTCGCTTGAAGTGGGCGAGGAAGACAATGAACTCGTCCGCCTCCGGCGTGGGGACGATTTCGCCGTCCGGCTGCCTACATCGCACGCCGGGAGGCACACGGCGGGTATTGACCAACCATTGGCAATCCTCCGCCGTGACCTCAGATCTCGCCCATCCGACGCGGGCGTCGTCATCGCGAGCCATGGAGAGGAGATGATTTGGTGGAAGATTCGAGGGAGTTTCAGGTGGAGGGAGTGCTCTCTGCCTCTCCGGCGTCGCACGGAGCAGCGGCACGGCAAGGATGCGTGGCGGCGGAGAGGCGAAGAGGCAAGAGATGAATGCGAGCAGGAAAGAGAAGGAGGAGTTACCGAGGGGGTATTTATCTCTCCCCTCGGGTTGTCGTTACCAGTGGAGTTAGTGGGATCAGTTGTGCGTGGAGATCGTGCGACGTGGGATGCGAGCCGGTTAGAAACACACACAACGCATATTGCGCGCGTAACGGGTGCAATTGATCCCACGTCGAGATCACGGGCTGATAACTGCGGTTGAAGTGACCTAACGGGCCAGTGGGCCCAGGTCGCAGTAATGGGCGCGTGGCCTGTCATATCCCAGGCACCGAGGCGTCGGGGGTACGAGGGCGTGACACGTGCCCAGTAGCGATGCGGAGAGACGGATTTGCTCTGCCATAGTTAGATACTGTTCAGGATTTTGCTAAGTTTTCTTACTCGGTGACAGAGAAGAGAAATGGTCCTACTCGGAGAAGAAGAGACTCGAGCCAGAGTTGAGGGCTACTCGGAGGTGCTACTCGGCATCTTACCGTTCAGAGACAAAGATTTGTTTTAAGCTGGAAGAGCCCAGTGAACAAGTTCGCAGGACTCTACCAACTTCGGGGACTAATGTCGGGGGGTTACCCCCGAGTAGGGTAAAGGCAAGTGCTAAGGGCAAGATCGGAAGAGACGTTTGGCTGAGTAGCTGGCTACCTGGTACACGCTACCCGGTCGACTGCTATTCGGCCGTACACGCTGATGGCCAGGAGAAAGAATCAAGGAAGTTATATTCCTCCGAGTAGAGGAAGTGGTCCGAGTAGAGGGAGTGGTTTCCTACTCGGGCCAGAAGTCAAAGGAGCCGTTCTGACACAGGATCCCGCATATCCTGGGTCCGTACTGGTGCACTGTTCATCTGCAGAGCGCGTGCTTATCCGCGCCAGGGTGCCAGCAGGGCGGCGCAGGTTAGGGGGCCTACCCTGTGGCCGTGACAGTGATAACAGATCGTCATCTTGGTTTTGTACAACGACTTTCCACACAAGACAAACTAGGAAGCCAAAGCTGTCAGCGAGAAGCTGGAAGTGTGCAGTGTGCACACTATGTCGACATATGTTTATACTTTTCCCTATTGGCTGTATTCGGCTGGGCACCAGTATATAAGGTGCCCTGCCTCCTCCTGTGTGAGGGCCGCTGCCTCGGAGAAAACACTTAGCTTACACATCACGTTGAGAGAAGAGTGGCTACTCGGCTATAGGCCAAAACTGTACTTGATGGAGGGATGATAACCCGGTAGGCTAACGCTAAGGTGTAACTCGGCCCAAAGGGCGCTGCGCAAGATCCGGCTTAAGGAAAAGGAGTTTCTAGAAGGCCGAAGAGTGTAGGCCTCGTAACCCGGTTTGTGGGTTCCGATAGGGAAACTTAGGGTTTGTAAGCACTGTCCGGGTAGGATTCCGAGTATGCCTTGGACGGTAAGCCAGGGGGTCCGGATATTATATAAGCCGGCCCCTAGGGCTAGATTAAGCAGAAGTCACACAATCGCGAGATATTCGAGTATCCTTTGTAACACGAGAGTTGAGATAATATATTCAGATCGGAGACTCGGCGACTTGATTGCCGGCTACCAGATCGCATATCACCATGGTTTTCCTTGAGCTAAACCCTCTCCCAAACACCAGAGTCGAATTGCCCCAAGACAAGTTACCCCCGGTAACGTCTGCCGTGATTATCCCACGACAGTTGGCGCCCACCGTGGGGTCTACGTCCAAGGGTGTTTACATCATGGGAGAAACTCGGGAGAACATGAAGAACCTCGTCATCGGCGAGATCTACATCGACCCCGAAGGAGAGAAGATGGTGGACGATTTGGCTGGGGGCCAGAGTCAGATCTGCTCGAATCCGGATCTGTCATCACGATAGGCCGGGTCAACGTCTTCGTCGACATGGTACGTGCGTTCGGTTCAATCCCTGACGATTTTGGATTTGATTCTGTGTCAGGAGAGGCCACCCACGTTCAGTCGTACGGAGAAGAATCGGTCGGGACGGTGGATCCGATAGAAGAGCCCACCACGAAGAGGGAACAGCCGGAGGAGACGGCATGGACCCCGCGTGGCCGGGTCATGAGAGAAGATGATACTGAGTCTATCCTGCACCTGCTGGAGGACCGGTACGAGGAAGATAGCTGTGATGAGGAGGAATACGAGTCTTCGCCAAGCATTGCGCGCCAGGTCGCGGTCTACACGGCCACTGGAACCAATCTCAATCAGGGGAACGTGACTACGGCCGCGGTCGGAGCGGCGCAAGCATTTGCCCAGCAACAAAATCCGGCTGACAGAAATCCTGTTCTGACCCGGGTGGACGGGGAGTCGGCTTCAGTCACCAGCCGAGCGGCGGATAGCGAGCTCCAGGCAAATATGTTTGGGTTCCTGGCTAACAGGACGCCAGGGGCGGGTCCTTCCAATCCACAACACCCGGCCCTGTTCAGCAACAATATAGTCTTGGACCCAACAGTGTTAGCTACTGTGATAACCCCGGAAAACGCCGCGGCACGTGCCAGGGACTTGGAGGTAGCACGCCGCGCGCTGGAGCAACAAAGAAGGGATGTGGAAGCAGAAAAGCAAGGGGTAGCCACGCGCCAACACGAACTGGACGCGCTGGAGAACCGGCTCCGGGCTGAGACAAGCAGGGTGCATCAAAGATACCAGACAAGATTACCGGCGATGGGTGGAGTCATAAACCCTAACGCACTATTCATCACACCCCAGGATCAGCCGATTCCGGCAGTGAATCAGGAAACGGCGCATCAGCCGGCAACCGGAGGAGTACAGCCGGCAAACGTGCAGGCCGGGTTACCCACATTGCAGACGGGGGTCACTGTCGGCAACACAGCACCACCACCACCACCATCACTATTTCGTACGCCACCAGGTCACTTCAATAACCCCATGGATAACGTGTATGCCGCAACGTTAGCATTGAATCAGATCCCCGTAAGAGAGTCACCCCATGCGGAGCAGACCCGACGGGCGATCGATTTACTGCATACGGCAGTGGCTCAGCAGGTTAATTACCCGGATAATAGGAGTGGAATGCATGGAACACCTTATATCAGCCAGCAACATGGCACCGCCGGCAATATTCAAACAAGTTCAGCGCGGAGGAGGGCAGAGTAGCAGCAAATGCCGCCTCCTCCCCGCGTTCAAGCAGCACCAGCAGTATCAGCATCACAAGCTATTGTGGATAGTTCCAGAGCCAGGCGAGCCGCGGCCGGGTCCGCGGTGCGCGGACCAGCAGTAGCGCCACGTCCAGCCGTGCCCCCCGCTGGATCGCATGTTTCCCGGGTGAGGCCAGCACCGACTAATCTCGCTGGGCCTAAGTGTCTGTCGGATAACATCAGGGCTGAGCCTTATCCGGATAAATTCAAGGAACCGGGTAAAGTAGTGAATTATGAGCCGACTATGGACCCAGAAACATGGTTGAGCAGTTATGAGATGGCTATGTCGATTCGCAATGCATCTGAAAATCTTCAGGCCAAGTTCATGTACTTAATGATGTCGGAAGGAGCAGCAAAGTTGTGGTTCAACAATTTACCGGAAGGATCTATCAAGTCATGGGGTGAGTTGAAAACTGCGTTTATCAAGCACTTTCATGGAACGTGCAGGAAGTTGTTTACTATCGACGATCTAGAACGGTGTGTGCAAAAGAAGGGAGAGTCGGTGCGTAGCTGGGTGCGCCGGGTTATGGAGATACTGCATTCATCTACAGATATTCAGCCAAAGGACGCGTTGCAAGCTATGGCCAAGACATGCAAGTACACGCCTTTAGTGCAGAAGTTAACTCGCATGAAATCTAGTCGGAATGCTTCAGAGGTTACAATGGGAGAGCTAATGGATGCATGCAACAAGCACGCTGCAACGGATACCACAGAAGAGGACGTTGATGACAAGAAAGCAAAAGCAAATACGGGTAATAATGGAAGAGCCGGCAATGGATCTACTGTAACATCCCAAATTTGCTAACAAAAGTGTGTGGTGTTGTGTTCATATCATACATGCATCAAACAAAAATTTAAATCATGTTTGAACCAATTTAAATTGTGAATTTAAATGGTTTCAGAAAATCCCACAAAAAGTACTTAAAATGGGTCCCAAAGTTTTGTGTTGAAAAATAATTCCGTTTCACCAAAGAAAAACATGGTTTTGTTGGAAATTTCATAAGCTTTCCAAATCCTATTTTTGCCAAATTTTCTGTTTGCAAAAAGGCCCTCAAAACAGTGATTTCTGTTCTGTTTTTAATAGAAAAGGACATTTTCGTAGTTTTCCAAAGTTCCAGGGGGTTTTTGTAGTTTTCCTTTTCTTTTTGCCTTTCTTCAACCTTCAGACAGAAGGCAAGCAGCTGCGTGGCTGCACTGCCGACGCTGCCTGCCACCTCCTGCTGGCCAGCTCGACGACGAGGAGAAGTCCGTGATGCCTTTCCTCTATTCCATCCCCATCCTCTCTGCCTCGCTCTCTGTATCCCTCCCGAGAAGCCAAACCCTAGCCCTACTGTGCCGTTCGGCCGCCGCCGAGTCCGGCGATTGCCGCCGATGTAGACCAGCTCGACGCTCACCGTTGGTCCCAGGAGCTCCGCCGTCGCCTCCTATGCCTCCTGGACGAACGGCGCTTGACGGGAGTGGCCGAGTCGCCGGAATCGGGCCTCTTCTCCGTCTCCGGCCAAGCTCCGCCGCGACTGATTCCGCCGCCGTCCGACACTGTCTGTCTTCCCCGACCATCTCTACGCGCTCCTGGTGAGCTGAGGATCCTCTATGACCCCTCCATCACCCCCCTCGACCTCTAGTTAGCCGGGGCGCCGTACGCCACCGCCGGCCACCGCGGCTCACTCACGCCGGCGACGTTCCGGTGGTAATTTCCGGGCGGCGCCGCCACCCTGAGCTTCCCCTTGAGGCCCTCTCCGTCATGGTGTAGTTGGTTGTCCGTTTTGCGCGCGAATTTCGTCGGATTGAAGTTCATCTGAGAGGATTCATCCCCTGTGATATCACAGTGACATCACGCTGATGTCATAATCCCCTTTTTAGAAATTCCAGGAAATTGCAGAAAATGAGTAAAACTTGTAAAATGAATATCTTCCAAAATGTTAATCAGAAAAATAAAATGAAAGTATGGTTTTGTTCAGAAAAATGTAATCTACCTGTGTATGTCATTTTCACACATGTTTGAGAAAGTTGAAAAATGACCTTTATTTAATGTTGTTTAATCATTTAAAAATAGAAAAATAAGTTTTTATTCACTAAAATTAGAAAATTAAAAGTTATATACCAAATTGCTCAAAATGACAAATGCAACATGTTTATGATGTTTTCAAACCCATTTGAGCTTTTAAAGTTGCACTCACTTCCATAATCGTCCGAAACCCCCTCCGGGGTCTATTTCGGGCAAATTTCAGAAAATCTACATAACTGACATATGAACCCTAGCAACCCAACGATCATGCTTAGGGCTTTATTTCAGTGCATTAATCTGCTCATGCATACATATTGTGCATTGCATCGATGCCATGTGTTGATTGTTATTTCTTCTTTTCGGTGTTTGTTCCCCCTCGGTAGAACGTGACTCCGAAGAGAAGGCCAGCAATCCAAATGGCGAATACTTGATCTTAACCGACAAGTCAAGCACTTATTCCCGAAGACATCTTTATCTGGTTTTCTTATAACCAAGGCAAGCATAACCTCTTATCTGCTCATATATGGTTTCAAAGTGTTTTGAATCTCGTACTTTGCATTCGGTTCCAAACTATTTGATGTCAGTAGATAGAGTTCTCCTATATACTGCATAACCTAGATATCCTGATCCACTGCACCTAGCAGCTATAGGTTTTCTTGTGCGCGCTCCGCTAAACCCTGTGAGTCTTGCTTAGCCATGCTTAGTTCTGATCTGATCCATCCGGTCGATGAATCTGATCAATACGTGAATCTACTTTGTCAGGTTGTTGTGAATTGTATTATCTTTGATAACTTGACTAAATAACGACATGGATGTGAGGCCACAATGGGTTGTGGCGTTTTGTCCTGTTCATGCCCCTAGGAGCGAGTTCTCGCCTTCGAAGCCAAGACTGAGCGTGCAACCGCACGCGGGGCCTAACAGACCGCGCTCGACCAACTAACTTGTTTGGCCACGTCCATGAGTCACGTAGTTTGATCTTTCCATCTGCGTGTGAGTCAGAAAATGTTTTGGAGAAAACTTAGGGCGTGACGGGGACAAGTGATGGACGTACACGGATCTTGTTCCCGACTCACAGAACAGGTGCCGTCAGGAGGTGGCCAACTCCCTGTTGACGGGGTGGCCCTGTTTGGGTTGACTCATGGATAGGGTCGAGCAAGGTAAAGGTCGTGGCCAGCCACCCTCTGCCGCACTGCATGGACGAGCGTACATGTGGCGTTAAGAGTCGGATGGTACGTGTGGGTAAAGTTGTCGTGGGATAATCACGGCAGACGTTACCTGGGGTAACTGATCTTGGGGCAAGACGACACAGGCGTTTGGGAGAGGGTTTAGCTCAGAGGAAAACATGATGGAACTCGATCTGGTAGCCGGCAATCAAGTCGCCTAGTCTCCGATCTCGATATATTGACTTAACTCTCGTGTTACACTGGATGCTCGATATTAAGCGATATTGCTAGGGCTCTTGGATCTCTCATAACCTAACTTAGGGGCCGGTTTATAAAGCACCCGAACCCCCTGGCTTGCCCTCCAAGGCGCACCCTGAATCATGCCCGGACACTACGTACAAAACCCTAACTTTCCTTACCGTAACCCACAATCCGGGTTACGGGGCCTACGAACTTGGGCCTTCCAGAAACTCCTTTATCCTTAGCCGGATCTTGCGCAACGTCCATTGGGCCGAGTTACACCTCGGTGTTGGCCTACCGGGTTATCATCCCTCCATCAGTAGTCCCCAGAATAGCTTGGACTTCACGAGATTCTCTTTGAAGTGCACGCTATTCCTTGCACAATTATCAAGCTTACAAATTCAATGGAGGCCGGGTTAAATTGCTTTAATAAACAGCTAGGCCTAACTCCAAGGTGGCCATATAATAACCCGGCTTTCTCCAAGTCCTTTGCTCAGCTTTTCCGGGTCAACACCCTGATAAGGATGTTTAAAGATCTGGTTCTTTACTCGATAACTGTCCCTAATGTTACGGAGAAGATCTCCTTCTTATTTCTGTCCGGATATTTCGGTCAGCACTTAAAGCATATATCGCGAAATTCATGCAGGTAGCCGTTATCCCGAAATCCCCGGCTCCCACCCGTTGAACTGGGTTTTATCCGCCCGCACCCTTATAAATAGGCACTTAGGGGAAAACCTAATCCCAACGGCTCACTTCAACCCCTTCTCCTTCCTCGCATCTTGCGCTCGCGCAGCACCTCCAAGGAAATCCCGAGCTCGCCACTGGAGCAAGGTCGCCGCCGGCTGTGTTCGTCTTCAAACCACCCCGCACCGCCGCTGAGCTCCGCCGCTACGCCCTCACTTTGCCTGCCGGGAGCTTTAAAGAGACATTCTAACCACGCTGTCTTCCGCCACCGCGCGCTGTACCCATCTTATCCAGTAAGTTCTTCGTATCCACTAATTTACTCCCGCAATCTTCCGATTTCCTCTAGATTGGATCTAGGTCAACCCACGGGAAATTTTTCTTGTCACGCCGGTTAGAATTGCTCAGATGTTTGCTAACTCCTCCAGTAGCCTGATTAATGATCACACACCATTCCCCTATCACTATTAGTCACCAATTTCTTCGTAGAATCATCCATAAGTTTTCCAATCTAGATCCATTTCACCCTAACTTTCCGCGCACGTCATTGATACCCGGAAAATCCTTCTCTTCCTGTTCTTTTGCTTGCAATAGATTCATGGGCAATCATCCGTCTTCCTCAAACACCTTTCAATACGTAAGTAACCAATAGTTTCCATAATTACACTTGATACCCGGATAATTCTTGTAATCTTCGTTCTGCGGCATGATACCCGGATAATGCTTAGTTTTCATATCTTTTTGATACTCCGTGCATATACCTGGGTAAACCGGCATTTCCGAGTCTCACTTCCCGTATCTTTTTTCCTTGTGTTTTGCAGGTTGATCCCATGGCTCCCAAAAGGCAAGGGAAACAACCGGCCCAAGCGAAGACAACCCAATCCATATCCGCCAATTGGGGGTGATCCACAGTCACAAAGGCCAAGCTGGAAGAGCTGGCCGAGTTGGGGGTTCTCCCCTCTCAGAAGGACATCCATTGGAGGGCGCCAGGTGACGAGACCCAGCCCACACCTGCCGAGGACGAGGTAATCTGTTTCCTAGAGCACGTGACCCAGGGATTTCGTCCTCCGGGTCACCCTTTCTTTCGTGAGGTCCTGAACCATTATGGCCTCAGGATATTTGACATAGGGCCTAACTCTATGTTGAATATTACTCACTTCATTGTTTTGTCCGAGTCATACTTGTGCACTCCGCCAAGTTTGGCTCTCTTCATCGAACTTTTCCAGTGCAAACCGTGCCGCGAAAGCGGCGACGGAGCACTCCTTGCTTGCGGCGGAGTCTCTATCCAGCGCCGCAAGAATTCTTTAATGCCACCTCTTACTCTTAACTCCCACGTCAAACACTGGCAACTCTCATACTTTTATTGCCGGGACACCTCCTCACCCGGCGAAAAGAGGTTGCCGGGTTACTCAGAGGGCCTTCTTGACATCTCCGAGAAATTCAATGCTTTCGCCCCTGACTCGGACAGGGAAGCAATCCTTCCCTTGCTAGCTAAGATAGCCGTTCTCTCAGCCCAAGGCCTTCTTGGGCTCAACTTAGTGAAAACTTGGGTCGACTTCCGGATCCAACCCAATTCTATCCGCACCAAACTGATGTGCGAATACTCGGGGCACACCACAGACGCACTCCGATATTCCACCAAGAGCTTTGCAGCCGGGGATACCAACAAAACCATCAAGGGTTTCTTGACGGAGAAGCTGGAGGTGATAAAGAACATCGCCGGGTTACCTCCGTTTACTCGGGAAAACCCGGCCCCAGCGGTAAGACCCGATACTCATAAGTTTATTTCCTCATCTTGACTCGATACTGCTTTTAACTCTCAATTTCATCTTTTTGTCTCAGGCTGATGACCCTTTCTGGAAAGTTGAAACCTCCCCCCCTCCAGAGACCCGGAAGAGGAAGATGAGCCGGCCAATGATGATGAAGGTTCTTACCCGGATCTTGTATCATCTTTACTTGTATCATTTTCCTCCCATTTTAACTTTTTCCCACGGACAATACTCGGTTCGCAGGGTTGGAGGACGAAGATGAGAAGGACGAGGATGACTCGGAGGCTACCGAATCTGATCAAGAGGCAACAGTTGGGGCCAAGAGGAAGACCAGAGGGGCAGTGTCCAAGGTTCCTTTCTCTTCTATATCCTCTGAACCTTACTCCTTCGATGCCATGCGACAACTTAACCATCAATTATCGAACTCGTCATACTTGAAGGATTCTCTTCCAGCCAAGCGCAGAGTAACTCGGAGTTCCCCGGGTGAGGATCCCCTTAACCCGGGCATCTCCACCTCCCCCGTCCATCATGCCAGTGCTCCTCCGCCTCGTCCTTCCAATTCTCCTCGGCGCCACCCTTCTCCTAACCATCCACGTGCCGGGCAATTCCGGGTTCCGCTATCGGTCCCTTTGACATCTTCGTCCGCTTCCAGCAGCGAGCTCCCGCCGGATTATGCCGTAAATACCGGGTAAGTTTTTGCTATATGACATCCTTTGACACCTGACAATTTTCAATCACCATTGCTAACTGCCTCTTCTCATCTTTCTTTAGCGCTCAAGTCACCGTTAGTGACCCGGAGAATGTGGAGATGGATAACCGGGAGGCGGATAACCCTCAGACGGAGGAGCCGACTGAGAACGTAGACGCCGCAACTGGCGGTGATACTGAGAACAACCAGGAACAAGGCCCCTTGGGCGATCCACTTTACCAAGCCGCCGGGTCTCCTGAGTCATCCGAACCAGTGGACGAGGAGATCGAGGTTCCGGACACGAGGATGGGTTCTCCCAACCCGGATACCCAGACTGTCCGGGTCTCGACTCCAAGAGCGGGGAAAGCTCCCCAACCAGGCGACCAGGCTGCCGGCTCTTCTGGTGTCCGACCTGAAGACATGACGTTTGCCCAGATGCTCGAAGCCCTGCGCACTTTGAGGGCTGATGAAGAAAATATCTTGGAGGCTTTAATAGCCAAACACGAGGTAAACCCGAATAATATTGCTTGTGTCCTTATCTAGTCCCCAAGTTCCGAGTGAATTGACTCACAATTTGCTTGGAACTTTACGGTATAACCGACTGATAGCTTGCCCATTTATCCGGCTAACCCTTCCTTGCATCCGTGCAGTACTTCGTGACTCAATCTGAGGAGAAACTGGCAAAGGCCACCAAGCTCATTGAAAAGGAGGTGGCTCTGCGTGAGGCGGCCGAGGCTGAGGCCAGGAGGAGTGGGACGATAATGAAGAAGTATAGGAGGAGGGCTCACACAGCAGAAGATGATCTAACGAGCCTTTCTGTTCAAATTGCTGATACGTATCGTGCTTTGCTTGGTACGATTCTTCATCCGGGTTATCCTTCTGATAAATAGCCGGAGTTTCCTGACTCATGTTTCCATTTCTGCAGGTCCGGATGAAGTGATGCCGGACGAGGATGATATTGCCAGGCTGAAAACTATCAAGAGCGTTATCCGGCAGCTATGCGCCGGAACCAAATGGATCCTTCAAGAAATACGGTGGCCGGGTAAGGGGCATGTCGACCTGAAGAGAATGCTGGACGCCTGCTCCACTATCCCCGAGTGGATTTGGCACTGGAAACGCTCGTCCTGCCGGGTTGGAGTAACCCGGGGGCTTGCGCTTGCTAAGGCTTACTTCCCTAAGCTCGAGCTAGCCAAGCTTATGGGCGGTTTCCCGGAATTCAAGCTTGATGGGTCCAAGTTCTCCGTGAAGGATTTCCAGGCCGTCCAGAACGAGGTCCGTTACCCGGCCAGCGTGATTGCTGACGGCCTGGATGTCGATTCCATCGTTCCTGCATATGATGCTGCTGGTGAAGCGGTTAAGTCGGATCTTCCCGAGCCGTATGACATGCTGGCCCGATGGAAGGAGGAAGCTGCTAAGTTGAGGGAGGAGGCTGCCAAAAAGAAGGCTGAAGCCGATTCTGCGCCCGCTACCTCCACACCAGTCGTTCCTCCTCCTGCGCGAGCCGGTACTACTGACCCGGGTGCTGCTGCTACCCCAAGTGATGGCAAGGGCAAGGCAAAGATGGACGCCGCGGCCTAGAACGCCGAGTGATACCTGATACCTGATGCCACTTCATACGCGTCAGTCGGTCGGTGTGTCGTTAAAACAACTATTTTTGGATGGTGCGCCTGTGCACCTTTGATACTATTTACCGGAGCTTGTAATGCACTCTAAGTTCTTGATACACTTTGTTCTTCTGCTGATCGTTTAAATTTATCCACTTTTGAGTCAACTTGTTCTTGATATCCGACTTTCTTTACGATTCCTTTTATGGGACTCGGTTTCCGAGTTTCATGGGTGTTGACGAGCGGACTTGCTTCTAAGTCCCCAAGTCCCCAAGACTCGGATGTTTGGGTTTTTTGAGCCTTAGCAACTAAGCAACTTTTTCTTTTCCAAAATCCCGAATCGCCAAGACCCGAATTTCCGAGTCTGGGATATATGGACTTTTTGAAGAGAACGAGTTTGTTGTTTGCTAAGCCCAAACCCGTAGCCATTTCACATAGGTAATGAAGTTATGCTTGATAAACGTTGAGTTTCCAGCTATTAGTCTTATACTCCGCATAACTTGTGGTTTAGATGACCCTTTTGACAATCTTGTACTATAAGCCGGTTTTCGCGTGGATATCATGTTGTTACATCTATACGAAAACAGGGTCAGGCAAGTCCCATTGGGCTTCATGGCTGATTGTAATCGTAAGCGAGCAAATCATGCCACTTTTATTGCGACTCACATCGAGCTTAAGTAAGAAAAGTCAAGAAAGTTTGGCTCCTTTGTCCGGTTATAAGATTGCAGCCGTACTCGTTTGCGAGTAATCGGCCCTTATAACTCATAGGCATCAAGGCCGGGTCATTGAGTTTGCAACTGTGCTATTCAAGCAATCAGCCCCCAAGACCTATATATATGCAACATACTGAGATTAAAGAACATGAGAATAACCACTTCTTTTCTTGATATGAGACGTTAGGTCAGCAAGCCGCCTCATTAAAAACCCACCCAGTCCCCAAGGGTGCCCTGGGTAGGAAAAGAGTGAGTCTAAAACCTGCCGCATGTTACATCGTGCAACTCCACTTGCCAATATAGTTTATACTAAGTATAGTAAGGACGTAGCTGAGCCACGTTTCATGGTCTGTCTCTTTCCTGCATAGACGAAGTGGTATGAGTGGTGTCATTAACTGTAGCCGACTCTTCCCTTGCATCTACCAAGTAATACGATCCGTTGTGCAGATTCCGGCTTATGATAAACGGTCCTTCCCATGGTGGTGATAACTTGTGTTTCCCTTCGTTTGACTGTACCAAACGCAAGACCAAGTCTCCTTCCTGGAAGACCCGGGTTTTCACGCGCCGGCTATGATACCTCCGTAAATCTTGCTGATATATGGCTGATCTTTCCAGGGCTTGTTCCCTTTGTTCTTCTAACATATCTACGGCATCCTGCCGGGTCTTCTCGTTCTCTACTTCGACGTAAGCTGATACTCGGGGTGAATCATGAATAATATCACTCGGCAGCACCGCTTCCGCACCATAAACCATGAAGAATGGTGTCATCTGAGTAGATCTGTTAGGTGTAGTGTTGATGCCCCAAACCACGGAAGGTAGTTCTTCGACCCATGCACCCGCAGCCCTAATGCAAGGGACTCGCATTCGTGGTTTTAGTCCACGAAGTAACTCCTGGTTTGCCCTCTCCACTTGTCCATTGGCATGCGGATGAGCCACTGATGCTACGTCAAGCCGGATTCCATTGTTGCCACAAAACTTCTCCATCGCGCCAAGGGACATGTTCGTTCCATTGTCGGTAATTATGCTGTGGGGATACCCGAACCGATAGATAATTCTCTTCAGGAATTTGACTGTTGTAACTGCTTCACAATTGGTGACTGGCATAACCTCAACCCATTTGGTAAACTTATCAATGGCCACCAAAAGATGTGTCTTCTTGCAAGGTGACATGTGGAAGGGGCCAACCATGTCCATACCCCAAACAGCGAACGGCCAGGTTAACGGAATAGTCCGCAATTCCATAGCCGGCACGTGGGTTTGGCGAGCGTACCTTTGACATCCGTCACACCTTGCCACCAAGCGCTCCGCATCTGCTAGAGCCGTGAGCCAGAAAAATCCGTGTCGATAAGCTTTGGCCACAAGGGATCTTGTGGATGCATGATGCCCACAATCACCTTCATGGATTTCCTTAAGAATCTGTCGGCCTT
Organism: Alopecurus myosuroides; assembly: GCA_028641055.1. Lineage (NCBI taxonomy): Eukaryota > Viridiplantae > Streptophyta > Magnoliopsida > Poales > Poaceae > Alopecurus > Alopecurus myosuroides. The sequence goes on from CM054060.1 coordinate 35,924,470, forward strand.
CTTCTGGCGCTACACAGCGCAAAAAGACTCCTGCTGCACTTCTCTTGTATAACTCCCCATTGATGATAGAATATCCCTTTGCTCGCCTCGAAATTTGCCTTGCTAACACCTCCTGCTATGGTAACTCGCCTCGTGATAGGTAGGCCAGAAACGGTTCTGTCCACTCGGGAACAGCGCGTACGGTGGCCACGAGCTCCAAATCCGGGTCTTGATTTGCCAGTTCTTCTTCAGACTCGGTTTTAACTGATGGTCGCCATAATTCATCCAGGAAGACGTTGGGTGGAACCGGCTCTCTGCGCGAGCCGAGTCTAGCGAGGGCGTCTGCTGCCTCATTCTTTCTTCTGTCTATGTGTTCTATCTCATACCCGGAGAAACATCCTGCAACCCTATCAACCTCTCTGCGGTATGCTGCCATAGTTGCGTCCTTTCTATCCCAAGTTCCTGATACCTGCTGTACCACCAGGTCTGAATCTCCGAAGCACCGTATCCTCTTAATGTTCATCTCCTTGGCTACCTTTAATCCGTGCAATAGGGCCTCATACTCGGCCACGTTGTTGGAACAATCAAAGTGAATCTGTAGTACGTAACTTAATTTGTCTCCTTTGGGTGATGTTAACACTACTCCAGCTCCTGATCCCTCATATTGCTTGGATCCATCGAAGTGCATGATCCAAGATTCGGAGTTTGGAGCAAAGGTGGTCATGCCTGTGTGTGTCCAGTCATTTACGAAATCAACCAAAGCCTGAGACTTAATTGCTGACCTGGGCTCGTAGTTGATGTGATAATCCCCCATCTCTATCGCCCATTTGGCTATTCTTCCTGTTGCATCCGAGTTTCTGATGATATCCGACATTGGTATCGAACTTACCACTGTTATGGGGTGTTCCTGGAAATACGGCTTCAGTTTCCGGCTGGCCATAAAGACCCCAAAAACCAGCTTTTGCCAATGCGGATAGCGTTGCTTTGCCTCTGATAATACCTCGCTGACGTAATAAACCGGTCTCTGGACCGGGTGACCTTTCCCATCCTCTTTACGCTCCACAACCACTACTGCACTAACGGCTCGGGGGCCCGCTGCTACATATAGCAGCATGGGCTCTTTAGGACCCGGGGCCGCTAGGACTGGTGCTTCAGATAACTGCTTCTTTAGTGCCTCGAACGCTTCATCCGCCTCTTGATACCACACGAATTTATCGGATTTCCTCAAGAGCCGGTACAAGGGTATTGCTTTTTCTCCGAGTCTGGATATAAATCGGCTCAAGGCTGCTACGCAGCCCGTGAGCTTTTGAACATGCTTCAAATTTTCCGGCTTTTTCAGATTCTGGATAGCTTTTATTTTATCTGGGTTTGCCTCAATTCCTCTCTCGGAAACGATAAAGCCGAGTAATTTCCCAGCTGGAACTCCAAATACACACTTCGTCGGGTTAAGCTTCATCTGGTATCTCCTTAAGTTTTTGAACGTCTCCTTCAAGTCGTCGATAAATATCTCTGCCTTCCTGGTCTTGATAACCACATCATCCACATAAGCATGGACGTTGTGTCCAATTTGGTCCTCAAAGCACTTCTGTATACACCGTTGATAAGTTGCGCCAGCGTTCTTCAATCCAAACGTCATGGTTTTGTAACAAAAAACCCCAAAAGGGGTTATAAATAATGTTTTCTCCCAATCCTCCCTCTTGAGCTTGATCTGATGATACCCGGAATATGCGTCCAGAAAACATAATAGGTCACTTCCAGCTACTGCGTCTATGATCTGATCTATCCTTGGTAATGCAAACAGATCCTTTGGGCAATGCTTGTTGAGACTCGTAAAATCGATGCACATCCTCCACTCATTGGTCTTTTTCATCACGAGAACCGGATTTGCTAACCAATCCGGGTGAAATACTTCCATAATGAAGCCGGCTGTCAGCAACCGCGCGATTTCTTCTCCTATAGCTTTCCTTCTTTCCTCATTCATCTTCCGCAGGCCCTGCTTCACGGGCCTGGACTTAGGGTCTACATGCAAACTGTGTTCTGCCAATTCTGTGGGGATACCCGGCATATCGCTAGGCGTCCAGGCGAATACGTCCGCATTAGAACGAATAAACTCCACAAGTGCTTTCTCCTGCTCGCTGTCCAAGTTAGACCCTATAGTAAATTGCTTAGAGGGGTCACCTTCAATAAAAGCTATCATCTTGGTATCCTGCGCTGCCTTGAATTTTGCTCTCTCATCCTCAGTATTCGGCCTTTTCAATGCTGTTCTGTCATCCGGGTCTACTTGAGACCGATAATACTTGAGTTCCTCTTTTCTGCAAGCCTGCTCGGCCATTACCGAATCTCCTTCATCGCACTCAGCTGATATATCCCGGCTTCCGTGTATGGTGATGGTTTGTTTAGGACCCGGGATTTTTAGCTGTAAATATACATAACACGGCCTGGCCATGAATTTGGCATAGACCGGCCTTCCGAACAGCGCGTGATAAGGACTACGCAATTTGACCACCTCGAAAGTGAGCCACTCGACTCGATAATTATCCTTCGATTCTCCGAAAGCTACCTCCAATGCGATTTTTCCCTCGGGGCATGCTGAGTGACCCGGCACTATCCCATGAAAAATTGTTGAGCTTTTCTGTAGCTGAGATTCCTTGAGATCCATGCGCAAAAAGGTTTGCCAATACAGAATCTTGATGCTGCTTCCGCCATCCATTAGGACCTTCTTCAACTCGTAGCCATTGACCTGTGGTGCGACTACCAATGCTAAGACTTCCGGGTGTTCTATTCTTTCCGGGTGATCTCTTCTGCTCCATGTTACATCTTGTTCTGACCACCTCAGGTATCTTGGAACGGCCGAGGAGACCGAGTTTACCGCTTGCTTCAGTATCTTTTTGTCCCTATTGGAAGTTCATGTAGTATGCACATGATATTGTCCTTTTAAACCAGATGTACGTACCATACCGATGAAGATGCTGATCTGGCCGATTGTCACAATAGATCCGGATTCGAGGTGGTCCGACTCTGGTCCCCAGCCGGAATCGTCCACCATCTTCTCTCCTTCGTGGTCGATGTAGATCTCGCCGATGACTAGATTCTCCATGTTCTTCCGAGCTTCTCCCGTGATGTAAACACCTTTGGACGCAGGCCCCACGGTGGGCGCCAACTGTCGTGGGATAATCACGGCAGACGTTACCGGGGGTAACTGATCTTGGGGCAAGACGACACAGGCGTTTGGGAGAGGGTTTAGCTCAGAGGAAAACATGATGGAACTCGATCTGGTAGCCGGCAATCAAGTCGCCGAGTCTCCGATCTCGATATATTGACTTAACTCTCGTGTTACACTGGATGCTCGATATTAAGCGATATTGCTAGGGCTCTTGGATCTCTCATAACCTAACTTAGGGGCCGGTTTATAAAGCACCCGAACCCCCTGGCTTGCCCTCCAAGGCGCACCCTGAATCCTGCCCGGACACTACGTACAAAACCCTAACTTTCCTTACCGTAACCCACAATCCGGGTTACGGGGCCTACGAACTTGGGCCTTCCAGAAACTCCTTTATCCTTAGCCGGATCTTACGCAGCGTCCATTGGGCCGAGTTACACCTCGGTGTTGGCCTACCGGGTTATCATCCCTCCATCAAAAGTGTCCCCCCTGCAGGGATAAATCTCCTCGAGAAGCCGTGTCCACGGTTACGGACGACTTGGCAACGGATTCTGTGATCATAGATAACTTCAACGGAATGACTAAAACTTGTCAACCATGATTGAAGGGTGCCTCCTCGGAGATGCCGAGAGGGGTGATCCTTGTAGCATGAGATAGTGTGGGAATAAGAAGAACTTGGTGGAATACAAGAATATGATGATCTCAGTAGTTGAGTAGCTTTCTTATCTGTTTTGAAAACATTCTATGAGACGTGCTATTCCTTCCTCAATTTGAAAAACAAAGATTTCTTTACGCAAATCAGCCTTCATGAAACCCTTTTTGAAATAGCAGATATATAATAGGTTAATTAAGTCTTGTTGAGTACCTCCCGTACTCAGGTTTGCTTAATTTTGGTTCAGGTGGAGTTCCTCACTTCAGTGGTGGTTCAACGTGGACATCGATGAGTAGTTTGGGGTTCCCAGGTAGCAGCCTGGAATCTATGGGCTGGGACGTCGCCTTATGTTGCGGCCTCTTAGGCCTTTTTGGTTCTTGTTGTTTAGCAACATAATTTGCCTTCCGTCGTCTGATGTAATGTTGGGTCGTGTGACCTCTGCTTGTAAGCTATACTCTAGTAACACCTGTTTAATAAAGTTTCATGTCTAGAGTACTGCTTTGATCGGTTGTTGGTTTCGAGCTCATTGTTATACAGTTTTGGCTATGCCTGCATAGTTGTCGCAGTCGAGGGGTTGTGGAGCCGATGATCCATGTCCGAGCCCGCCTGTCGATGTGATCGGCCTGGGGCGAGGTAACCCCAGTAACCCTCGGTTGTTGTTGCACTTTCTGGACACATAGCATCTCTGTATAGCTTTGGTCCCGTTTCCCTCAGTTTCATTCGATTCGTGGACGCTTTGATATGCGTAGTTGGTTATGACTAGCATGGATACAAGGAGTAGTAGACTGGGGATCCGGACTACGTGCCGATGAATCCAATCTGCCTGCCGTTGTTTGTTGCGGCCGGGGCTGGTAACCCTGAAGCCCTTGTGGGTCCATGTCTAGGAGCACATAACAGTATGTATATCTCTGGGTCCGGGGTCGTGACAAGTCTTGGTATCAGAGCAGGACTGCCTGTAGGAAAACCTTATTGCTTGGTCGATGTTGAGTCTAGAGTTTATGAAAACTATTTTGAAACTCCAAATGGATTGTGAAAAACCTTCTTAGGATTCTTTTTGCTCCTTATCTGGTATCGCTCTAACTCTGGGTCTTCTTACCTGGTTTGATTTGAAAAGGTTCCAGTCATTCAAAACCTAGGTGCCTCCTTTGGCAAGGACGTTTTTACCCAAGTTGACCTAGTGTTCAGTTTCTAGAGTCGTGTGTGTTCCATGTTCCGTTATCTCTTAAACTGGGAGATTTCCTTTCCATTCCAATCTCTCAGAGTTGTCCGGATTCCACATTCTTACATGTTCCAAAGTCTGAAATCCTGAACCTCGAGATCTGTTTTTCATCTCGAATGTATTCTTCCTCTTTTGCTCAAATACTTCCGGAGCTAAGTTTGTCCTCTTGGAAAGATACTCCGTGATTTCTATTCCTAGTGTTCCTCAAGACACTAAGAGAGTAATTACTCCTTTGTTTTGGTTTTTAATCTTGGATTTGAACCGAAGGTCCCGGAATGTGCTGAATTGCGGTGAGTTGAGTCATGTGGTTTCATAACCATGTGATGCTCACTCTATCAGTACAGGATGCTGACCTTTAACCCAAGTTCTGTTTCTTTGGATCCTGAAGAATTTGTTCTACCTCGGGATGGCTAGGCAATTCCAACTCCAATAGCCATATGTTCTCTTTTAGAACAAAAGAGGATCACGACAAGAGTGATCATCGTGAACCCCACATCTTTGTTCTTGGTCCATCTATACCAACCTTTTGTCATGGGTTCTACACATGAGTATTACCCCGTGCAACCAACGTGATCTCAGGATTTTCCAGAGCACGTTCCTACTCTTTAGTTGCTTTCCGAAATTCGTCCGTTGTTTGGAAACCAAGTTACATATGGTGTTGGATTCTTCCAATGCATTTGTTCTTGTTTCCCGTCATAACGTTCCACTTTGGAATGTCGGGAGAAACAAACTCCAGTACCTCGTTCATCTCTAGTACCAGGTCAAAGTTTTGTAGTCCGCAGATTAAAGAAGTTTCATTAGCTTCTGTTCTGTTCCACCTCCGAGTATCACACTCTTTTACATCAAGAGGTCATGCTTATTTCATGGCCTTGTTTATGAAGTGGTGCTCTTACACATCTTCACTCCCATTCCTCTAAGCTTGAATGCATGATAATGATGGTTTGTGCATTGTCATGTGTACCAGGTATTCCTAGCAATTCCTATTGCTTTGAAAAGTCTAAGAAACATCTGTATCCTTCTTAGCACTACTGGTCACCCAGCCTCTTTTTGAAGTTGACCGTGTTACAAAATCCGTTCATTCTGATGCACCTTCTTGGTCAAAGAGTTAGGTTCATACCAAAGCTCTCAAGACCATATCAGTTGCTTTGAAAAGCAAACCCCCTTCCGAACTCCAAGACATACCGGTGGTTCGTGATATTCTGGTTGTCTTCCAAGAAGTATCACCAGGTTTGTCACCTGACCGAATTTTCTAAACAAGGGGTACTTCGAACTACTCCTTTCCCCAAGGAACTATGCTGGATATCCCGTAATAGTTGGTTGAGCTTAAACAATAACTTGGAGAGTTGAAAGACATGAGCTGTTCCTGACTTGTTCCTTTACAACGGGATGTCTAGTTTTCCTCGTGTTGAAGAAGGATAGTATCCCCTTTGCGGAAATGCTATCACTCTACCTCTTGATTTGATTTGGGCTATTGTCAGATCAAGTTCAGATCCAAGGACTATCTTGATGGTGTTTTCACTCATGGTGTTTTGCCCGAGTATACCTCCATGTCCTTTGGTCTAACCAATGTCCTTTTCTTGGAGTGTTCTAATAAGGTGTTGTCGAGCCCATCGATGACATTCCTATTTTCTCCAAGTTGCAAGAGGTTCATGTTGAACAATCGGCACTAATGTTGGAAACTCTCGAGAACCATCTTTGTATCATCACGAAGTTGTGTTCTAGATGTTCAAAGTGACTCTCTCGGGTTCGTGTGCTTTTGGTGAAAGTTGTCGCCATTGACGTGAGTAGAGTTCTCTTGTTCCCTCGGGAATAATCCCAGTCGGTCATGCACGTGTGGGTATTCTTCAGATGGTTGGTTGTTACCTCCATTTACTTGAATAAGTTTGCATCCACACTAAGCCCCTGACTGATTGTTCGCAAAAGAGAAGAAGTCTAAAAACTTCGTTATCTTTGTATCGTCTCCCCAACAAGGACTCCGATGTTTTCTTCTGCAAGTAGTCATGTAGGTGCAACCGTCTTTTGCAAGTTGCTAATACATGAGTTCTGCAATCCTGCTCATCTTTTTGAGCGTGGCATCATAGTCCATATTTTGAGAATCTTGGAAATGTATGTCGTTGATAACCGGTGCAACCGCTTATCAAACATATCGAGTCTAAGTTATCAACCCACTAACCAGAGCTGAATCTCAAGCAGCAAGGATGGTTGGTGTTTCCTCAAGGGTGTTGAACTAGGTCCATTTGAAAATCCGCATGGTTGATGTTGTTGTTGACACAATTAGCCGGAAGGCCTAATGTCATATCCCTTTGAATCCGTAATAACAACCACTCCCCGTGAGAATTCTTGTGTGGTTAATCCTAACAAGATTTCCTCCCCGTTCCTCCAAACCGGAGTTCTACATTCACTTGTTTACCTATAAAGTCTTACCATAAGCCTGATCTTGGTATCTAGAACGTCCAAGATAACCTGGAAGTTGATTCTTCCAATGTCTCTTCGTTGATCCTCCAAACCTTTGTTTCAGTGGAAACAAGTTCCTCAGGAGAACATCTCTTGGTGCTTTGTAACCGCCATTGAGCAGTTCCCTTTTTCAAGTTGTTGGTACTTGAAGTTCTGTTCATCTGACACATTGTGTGAATTTGTCAGTTACTTCAGCCATGGGATCTTAACCATGTGGTAAACGTATTGCTACGTCAAATCCACCATAGGAAAGAGATTCCCTATTCCCTTCCGTAATCTAATTTCCGTTGGTTGACCATCCTTATGGTGTGGCCAAGGATTTCTTCCTCGTTATGGTGTTCCAACATTCCGTGGTTACTCATTCTCTGTCGTGAAGTAACATCCCGATCTTTGACAAAGTTATCGAAAAACTTCGACGGAATGAAAGTTCCGTTATCTTCCGTGTCCACTCCGAAGAGTGAACATGATTTTGTATCAGATTTTCTCTGACGCACGAATTACAGTGTTTTCTCGTGTTCTCCCTCGTCTGTAGATACTATGTTTTGGTATCCAAGACAATCCTCTCCATCTTGGTTTTCTGTTTGAAGAAACTTTGATGTCATAAGTTTTCCAATATTTCTTTTCCAAAAGGATTTAAAGTCTTGTGCAAAGCTCATATTCTAAATCCTTTCAAGACTAATCATCCGCAAACTTGAAACCTTCTTCTTTTCCCTCTGTTATCTTGATGTATTTCATGCCTGTTAACTCAAACGTTCTTTATGAACCTTCCTGTCATGAGTTACCATGAGATACTCGATCTTTGTGAAGATCAATTCCTTAGAGTTTTCGCTCTCACCTAAGGTGTATCCGCTGAAGAATCTTCGCAAGTGCTACGGATCAACCTCTTCGAGAAAAGAACCGTAAGGTTCAAGAAGATCGTTCAAAACCGGTGTTCCTTATTTCTTCTCCTTCGGGAATCTCGGGACGAGATTCTTGTAAGGGGGGTAGATTTGTAACATCCCAAATTTGCTAACAAAAGTGTGTGGTGTTGTGTTCATATCATACATACATCAAACAAAAATTTAAATCATGTTTGAACCAATTTAAATTGTGAATTTAAATGGTTTTAGAAAATCCCACAAAAAGTACTTAAAATGGGTCCCAAAGTTTTGTGTTGAAAAATAATTCAGTTTCACCAAAGAAAAACATGGTTTTGTTGGAAATTTCATAAGCTTTCCAAATCCTATTTTTGCCAAATTTTCTGTTTGCAAAAAGGCCCTCAAAACAGTGATTTATGTTCTGTTTTTAATAGAAAAGGACATTTTCGTAGTTTTCCAAAGTTCCACGGGGTTTTTGTAGTTTTCCTTTTCTTTTTGGCTTTCTTCAACCTTCAGACAGAAGGCAAGCAGCTGCGTGGCTGCACTGCCGACGCTGCCTGCCACCTCCTGCTGGCCAGCTCGACGACGAGGAGAAGTCCGTGATGCCTTTCCTCTATTCCATCCCCATCCTCTCTGCCTCGCTCTCTGTATCCCTCCCGAGAAGCCAAACCCTAGCCCTACTGTGCCGTTCGGCCGCCGCCGAGTCCGGCGATTGCCGCCGATGTAGACCACCTCGACGCTCACCGTTGGTCCCAGGAGCTCCACCGTCGCCTCCTATGCCTCCTGGACGAACGGCGCTTGACGGGAGTGGCCGAGTCGCCGGAATCGGGCCTCTTCTCCGTCTCCGGCCAAGCTCCGCCGCGACTGATTCCGCCGCCGTCCGACACCGTCTGTCTTCCCCGACCATCTCTACGCGCTCCTGGTGAGCTGAGGATCCTCTATGACCCCTCCATCACCCCCCTCGACCTCTAGTTAGCCGGGGCGCCGTACGCCACCGCCGGCCACCGCGGCTCACTCACGCCGGCGACGTTCCGGTGGTAATTTCCGGGCGGCGCCGCCACCCTGAGCTTCCCCTTGAGGCCCTCTCCGTCATGGTGTAGTTGGTTGTCCGTTTTGCGCGCGAATTTCGTCGGATTGAAGTTCATCTGAGAGGATTCATCCCCTGTGATATCACAGTGACATCACGCTGATGTCATAATCCCCTTTTTAGAAATTCCAGGAAATTGCAGAAAATGAGTAAAACTTGTAAAATGAATATCTTCCAAAATGTTAATCAGAAAAATAAAATGAAAGTATGGTTTTGTTCAGAAAAATGTAATCTACCTGTTTATGTCATTTTCACACATGTTTGAGAAAGTCGAAAAATGACCTTTATTTAATGTTGTTTAATCATTTAAAAATAGAAAAATAAGTTTTTATTCACTAAAATTAGAAAATTAAAAGTTATATACCAAATTGCTCAAAATGACAAATGCAACATGTTTATGATGTTTTCAAACCCATTTGAGCTTTTAAAGTTGCACTCACTTCCATAATCGTCCGAAACCCCCTCCGGGGTCTATTTCGGGCAAATTTCAGAAAATCTACATAACTGACATATGAACCCTAGCAACCCAACGATCATGCTTAGGGCTTTATTTCAGTGCATTAATCTGCTCATTCATACATATTGTGCATTGCATCGATGCCATGTGTTGATTGTTATTTCTTCTTTTCGGTGTTTGTTCCCCCTCGGTAGAACGTGACTCCGAAGAGAAGGCCAGCAATCCAAATGGCGAATACTTGATCTTAACCGACAAGTAAAGCACTTATTCCCGAAGACATCTTTATCTGGTTTTCTTATAACCAAGGCAAGCATAACCTCTTATCTGCTCATATATGGTTTCAAAGTGTTTTGAATCTCGTACTTTGCATTCGGTTCCAAACTATTTGATGTCAGTAGATAGAGTTCTCCTATATACTGCATAACCTAGATATCCTGATCCACTGCACCTAGCAGCTATAGGTTTGCTTGTGCGCGGTCCGCTAAACCCTGTGAGTCTTGCTTAGCCATGCTTAGTTGTGATCTGATCCATCCGGTCGATGAATCTGGTCAATACGTGAATCTACTTTGTCAGGTTGTTGTGAATTGTATTATCTTTGATAACTTGACTAAATAACGGCATGGATGTGAGGCCACAATGGGTTGTGGCGTTTTGTCCTGTTCATGCCCCTAGGAGCGAGTTCTCGCCTTCGAAGCCAAGACTGAGCGTGCAACCACACGCGGGGCCTAACAGACCGCGCTCGACCAACTAACTTGTTTGGCCACGTCCATGAGTCACGTAGTTTGATCTTTCCATCTGCGTGTGAGTCAGAAAACATTTTGGAGAAAACTTAGGGCGTGACCGGGACAAGTGATGGACGTACACGGATCTTGTTCCCGACTCACAGAACAGGTGCCGTCAGGAGGTGGCCAACTCCCTGCTGATGGGGTGGCCCTGTTTGGGTTGACTCATGGATAGGGTCGAGCAAGGTAAAGGTCGTGGCCAGCCACCCTCTGCCGCGCTCCATGGACGAGCGTACATGTGGCGTTAAGAGTCGGATGGTACGTGTGGGTAAAGTGTACCCCCTGCAGGGATAAATCTCCTCGAGAAGCCGTGTCCACGGTTACGGACGACTTGGCAACGGATTCTGTGATCATAGATAACTTCAACGGAATGAATAAAACTTGTCAACCATGATTGAAGGGTGCCTCCTCGGAGATGCCGAGAGGGGTGATCCTTGTAGCATGAGATAGTGTGGGAATAAGAAGAACTTGGTGGAATACAAGAATGTGATGATCTCAGTACTTGAGTAGCTTTCTTATCTGTTTTGAAAACATTCTATGAGACGTGCTATTCCTTCCTCAATTTGAAAAACAAATATTTCTTTACGCAAATCAGCCTTCATGAAACCCTTTTTGAAATAGCAGATATATAATAGGTTAATTAAGTCTTGTTGAGTACCTCCCGTACTCAGGTTTGCTTAATTTTGGTTCAGGTGGAGTTCGTCACTTCAGTGGTGGTTCAACGTGGACATCGAAGAGTAGTTTGGGGTTCCCAGGTAGCAGCCTGGAATCTATGGGCTGGGACGTCGCCTTATGTTGCGGCCTCTTAGGCCTTTTTGGTTCTTGTTGTTTAGCAACATAATTTGCCTTCCGTTGTCTGATGTAATGTTCGGTCGTGTGACCTCTGCTTGTAAGCTATACTCTAGTAACACTTGTTTAATAAAGTTTCATGTCTAGAGTACTGCTTTGATCGGTTGTTGGTTTCGAGCTCATTGTTATACAGTTTTGGCTATGCCTGCATAGTTGTCGCAGTCGAGGGGTTGTGGAGCCGATGATCCATGTCCGAGCCCGCCTGTCGATGTGATCGGCCTGGGGCGAGGTAACCCCAGTAACCCTCGGTTGTTGTTGCACTTTCTGGACACATAGCATCTCTGTATAGCTTTGGTCCCATTTCCCTCAGTTGCATTCGATTCGTGGACGCTTTGATATGCGTAGTTGGTTATGACTAGCATGGATACAAGGAGTAGTAGACTGGGGATCCGGACTACGTGCCGATGAATCCAGTCTGCCTGCCGTTGTTTGTTGCGGCCGGGGCTGGTAACCCTGAAGCCCTTGTGGGTCCATGTCTAGGAGCACATAACAGTATTTATATCTCTGGGTCCGGGGTCGTGACATCTACGCCGGGTAACCATGGAGGTAACAATGGGAACAACCAGAATAAGCGCTCGTTCGAGGGGAATTCCAAGTTTGTTGCCAGCACAGAAGCCGGGTCTTCAAGGCCCAGAGCAGAAGGAAATTTCAACGCAGGAAATCATAACGGAGGAAACTATCAAGGGCCACCAAGGCCGGGTAACAACTGGGATATCTTCAGAATGGCGTGCCCGAAACACAGCAGGAACGGAAGGTCGGCTAACCACTCATTGGAGCAGTGTGCGGATTTGCAGAGATGGAAGAACGAGGAAGTAAACAAGGCTATGCGAGGTGCAGCCGGGGAGGAGGACCGGGTCCGGGTGGAAACCCGGGCAACGGCCCACCCCCAGCAGGTAACCCGGGAGTTGGAAATCCGGGTAATAACCAGGGAGGAGCTGGAGGTTTCCAAGCCAACCCCAAGCAATTGGGCCAGTACCACGTTCACACCACAGGAACTTCTAACAAGGATAGAAAGATACTAAAAAAAGGCAGTAAACTCGGTTTCCTCGGCTGTCCCGAGATACCTGAGGTGGTCGGAGCAAGATGTAACATGGAGCAGAAGAGATCACCCGGAAAGGATAGAACACCCGGGAGTCCTAGCATTGGTGGTCGCGCCACAGGTTAATGGTTATGAGCTGAAAAAGGTCTTAATGGACGGCGGAAGCAGCATCAACATCTTATATTGGGAAACTTTTCTACGCATGGGTCTCAAGGAGTCTCAGCTACAAAAGAGCTCAACAGTTTTTCACGGGATTGTGCCGGGTCACTCGGCGTGCCCTGAGGGAAAGATCACTCTGGAGGTTGCTTTTGGAGAATCAAAGGATAATTTCCGGGTGGAGTGGCTCACGTTCGAAGTTGTGAAGTTGCGTAGTCCTTATCACGCGCTATTTGGGAGGCCGGCTTACGCCAAGTTCATGGCCAGGCCGTGTTACGTATACCTACAGCTAAAAATCCTGGGTCCTAAGCAGACCATCACCATACATGGGAGCCGGGATATAGCGGCTGAGTGCGACGAAGGAGATGCGGCAATGGCGGAACAAGCTTGTAGAAAAGAGGAGCTCAAGTACTACCGGTATCAAGTAGACCCGGATGACAGGACAGCACTGAAGAGGCCAAACACTGAGGATGAGAGAGCGAAATTCAAAGCAGCACAAGATACCAAAATGGTGGCCTTTGTCGAGGGTGATCCCTCTAAGCAATTTGCTATAGGATCTAACTTAGACGATGAGCAGGAAAAAGCACTTGTGGAGTTTATTCGTTCGAATCAGGATGTGTTCGCCTGGACACCTAGCGATATGCCGGGTATCCCTATAGAGCTGGCAGAGCACAGTTTGCACGTTGATCCCAAGTCCAGGCCCGTGAAGCAGGGACTGCGAAAGATGAATGAGGAAAGAAGAAGAGCTATAGGAGAAGAAATTTCTCGGCTGTTGACAGCCGGCTTTATCATGGAAGTATTTCACCCGGACTGGTTGGCAAATCCGGTTCTCGTGATGAAAAAGACTAACGAGTGGAGGATGTGCATCGATTATACGAGTCTCAACAAGCATTGCCCAAAGGATCCGTTTGCACTTCCAAGGATAGATCAGATCATAGATGCAGTGGCTGGAAGCGACATATTATGTTTCCTGGACGCATATTCCGGGTATCATCAGATCAAGCTCAAGAAGGAAGACTGGGAGAAAACGTCGTTCATAACCCGTTTTGGGTCCTTTTGTTACAAGACCATGACTTTTGGATTGAAGAACGCTGGCGCAACTTATCAACGGTGCATTTAGAAGTGCTTTGAGGGCCAAATCGGACGCAACGTTCATGCTTATGTAGATGATGTGGTGATCAAGACCAGAAAAGCGGAGACATTTATTGACGATCTAAAGGAAAGATTCAAAAACCTGAGAAGATACCAGATGAAGCTTAATCCAACAAAGTGTGTATTTGGAGTCCCAGCAGGGAAATTACTCGGTTTTATTGTGTCAGAGAGAGGGATTGAGGCAAACCCGGATAAAATCAAAGCTATCCAGAATCTGAAAAAGCCGAAAAACCTGAAGCATGTTCAGAAGCTTACAGGGTGTGTTGCAGCGCTGAGCCGGTTTATATCAAGACTCGGAGAGAAGGCAATACCCTTGTACCGGCTCTTGAGGAAATTCGACAAATTCGTTTGGGACCAAGAGGCGGACGAGGCGTTCGAGGCACTAAAGAAGAAGCTAACTGAAGCACCAGTCCTAGCAGCCCCGGGTCCTAAAGAGCCCATGTTATTATACGCTGCAGCCGGGCCCCGGGCGGTTAGCGCAGTGGTTGTTGTTGAGCGCAAGGAGGATGGGAAAGATCACCCGGTTCAGAGGCCGGTTTATTATGTCAGCGAAGTATTATCAGAAGCAAAGCAGCGGTACCCACATTGGCAGAAGCTGGTTTTCGGGGTCTTCATGGCCAGCCGGAAATTGAAGCCATATTTTCAGGAACACCCCATAACAGTGGTTAGCTCTATACCAATGTCAGATATCATCAGAAACTCGGATGCAACAGGTAGAATAGCCAAGTGGGCGATCGAGATGGGAGATTATCACATCAACTACGAGCCCATGTCAGCAATCAAATCTCAAGCTCTAGTTGACTTCATTAATGATTGGACTCACACAGGCATGCCCACAATGACTCCAAGTTCCAAGTCTTGGATAATGCACTTTGATGGTTCCAAGCAATACGAGGGATCAGGAGCTGGAGTGGTGCTCACATCACCCAAAGGAGACAAGCTGAGCTACGTATTGCAGATTCACTTTGATTGTTCCAACAACATGGCCGAATATGAGGCATTATTGCATGGATTGAAGATAGCCAAGGAGATGAACATTAAGAGGATACGATGCTATGGAGACTCGGACCTTGTGGTATAGCAGGTCTCGGGAACTTGGGATAGAAAAGATGCAACTATGGCAGCATACCGCAGAGAGGTGGACAGGGTCGCCGGGTGTTTTCCGGGTATGAGGTGGAGCATGTAGATAGAAGAAAAAACGAGGCAGCAGATGCACTCTCCAGACTCGGCTCGCGCAGAGAGCCGGTTCCACCCAATGTGTTCCTGGACGAGCTATGGCGGCCATCAGTTAAAACCGAGTCTGAGGAAGAAGTGGCTAACAAAGACCCGGATTTGGAGCTCGTGGCCACAATACGCACTGTTCCCGAGTGGACAGAGCCGTTTCTGGCTTACCTATCACGGGGCGAGTTACCACAGCAAGAGGTACTAGCAAGGCAAATTCTGAGGCGAGCAAAAGGTTATTCCATCATCAATGGGGAGTTATATAAAAGGAGCGTTGCAGGAGTATTTTTGCGCTGTGTGGCACCAGAAGAAGGCCGGCAAATCCTGAAAGAGATCCACGAAGGCGACTGTGGGCATCACGCATCCACAAGGTCCCTTGTGGCCAAAGCATACAGGCACGGTTTCTTCTGGCTCACAGCCTTAGCAGATGCGGAACGCTTGGTGGCAAGGTACGATGGATGTCAAAGGTATGCCCGCCAAATCCATGTGGCGGCTATGGAGTTGCAAACAATTCCTTTGACCTGGCCGTTTGCCGTTTGGGGTATGGACATGGTTGGCCCCTTTCACATGTCACCTTGCAAAAAGACACATCTCCTGGTAGCTATCGATAAATTTACCAAGTGGGTTGAAGTTATGCGAGTTACCAATTGTGAAGCGATTACGGCAGTTAAGTTCCTGAAAAGGATTATCTACCGGTTCGGGTATCCTCACAGTATAATTACCGACAACGGAACCAACATGTCCCTTGGTGAGATGAAGAAATTCTGTGGTAACAACGGAATCCGGCTTGACATAGCTTCTGTACCTCATCCACAAGCCAATGGACAAGTGGAGAGAGCAAATCAGGAGTTGCTTCGTGGATTAAAGCCACGACTGCGAGTCCCATGTATCAGAGCTGCTGGAGCATGGGTGGAGGAGTTACCTTCAGTGGTTTGGGGTATCAACACCACACCTAACAGATCTACTCAGATGACACCGGTTTTCATGGTTTATGGCGCAGAGGTGGTGCTGCCGAGTGATATCATCCATGACTCGCCTCGAGTATCGGCTTACGTCGAGGTAGAGAACGAAAAGACCTGGCAGGACGCCGTGGACATTTTAGAAGAACACAGGGAACAAGCTTTGGAGAGATCAGCCATATACCAGCAGGACCTGAGGAGATATCACAGCCGGAGAGTCAAAACCCGGGTCTACCAGGAAGGAGACCTGGTTCTTCGCCTAGTACAGTCAAAGGAAGGAAAACACAAGCTATCTCCACCATGGGAAGGACCGTTCGTCATAAGCCGGAATCTGCACAACGGATCATATTACTTGATAGATGCAAGGGAAGAGTCGGCTACGCGTAATGACACCGCTCACACCACTTCATCCATGCAAGAAAGAGAAAGACCATGGAACGTAGCTCAGCTGCGTCCCTACTATACCTAGAATAGACTAGATTCACAAGTGGAATTTCACGATGTAAACAGGCAGCAGGTTTCAGACGCACTCTTTTCCTATCCAGGGTACCTAAGGGGACTGGAGGGTTTTTAATGAGGCGGCTTGCTGACCTAACTTTTCTCATATCAATAAAGAGATGGTTAAACAATATATCGTTCCTTTTTTGTGTGTTTTTTATCAAGTTTTTTATATTTTCGTTGTTATTTTTCTCCCAGGTAAGTATTATTTATTGCTTTTAGTATATTAGTTTCTCTAGTAAAATGTGTATATCTAGGTCTTGGGGGCTGATTGCTTGAATAGCACAGTTGCAAACTCAAAGACCCGGCCACGATGCCATTGAGTTATAAGGGCCGATTACTTGAAATAAGTACGGCTGCAAGCTTATAACCGGACAAAGGAGCCAAACTTTCTTGACTTTTCTTGCTTAAGCTTGATGTGACTCGCACTAAGTGGCATGCTTTGCTAGCGTATGAGTACAATCAGTCATGATGCCCAATGGGACTTGCCTGACCCTGTCTTCGTACAGCTGTAGCAACATTGATTATCCACGCGAAAGCCGGCTTACCGTAGAAGAAGGTCAAAAGGGTCATCTAAACCACAAGTTATGCAGAGTACAAGGTTAATAGCCGGAAACTCAAGGTATATTAAGCATAACTTCAAATCCTATGTGAAATGGCTCTAGGTTTTGGGCTTAGCAGTAACAATTTGTTCCTTTCGAAAGACCCAAACACCCTAGACTCGGAATTTCGGGCCTTGGGGACTTGGGAATTTGAAAACAGAAACAAATTATCTAGCTATTCAGCTCAAAAACCCAAAAATCCGAGTCTTGGGGACTTGGGGACTTAGAAAAAAGTCCACTAGTCAAAACCCACGAGACCCGGAAACCGAGTCTCACAAAAGGAACCATAGCAGTAAGTCGGAAAATCAGGGATGAAAAAGCTCAAAGTCAAGAAATATCAAATTCAAGCAAAAGGCCAGAAGGGCCACGAAATATATTAAGGTCTTAAAACGTATTACAAACCAGGATAGTAGTATCATAAAGTGCACAGGCGCACTATCAAAAGAATAATTGTTTTAAAAAGGCCCATTGGCCGAATAAAGTGCTTGAGACGGTTGCCGATAAAGAGTTCACTCGGCCTGTTGGGCCGAGTCGTCCATCTTGCCCTTGCCCTTGGCAGCCGGGTCTTGTTCCTTGCCTTGTTCTTCAGCAGTCTTGGTGGCAGCAGCACCCGGGTCAGCAGTAGTGTCGGCCCGTGCGGGAGGAGGAATAACCGGCGTGGAGGTAGGAGGCGCAGAATCGGCCTCAGCCTTCTTCTTCGCGGCCTCTTCCCTCGCCTGAGCAGCCTCCGCCTTCCATCGTGCTAGCATGTCATATGGCTTGGGAAGATCCGACTTAACTGCCTTATCATCAGCATCATATGGTGGGACAATCGAACTGACGTCCAGACTATCGGCAATTATGCTAGCCGGGTGACGAACCTCCTTCTGGATAGCCTTGAAGTTTTTTACCGAGAACCTAGAGCCGTCGTGGTTGAACTCTGGAAACCCGCCTACGAGCTTTGCCGGCTCAAGTTTTGGAAAATATGCCTTAGCCAGTGCAAGCCCTCGGGTTACTCCAACCCGGCAGGACGAGCGTTTCCAGTGCTCAATCCACTCGGGGATAGTGGAGCCCCGCGTCAAGCAGTGTCTTCAAGCTACCATGCCCAACACCCGGCCACTTCAGATCCTGAAGAATCCATTTGGTTCCGGCACAGAGCTGCCGGATCGTGCTCTTTATGGTTTTCAGCTTTGCGATATCATCTTCATCCGGAGTTACATCATCCGGACCTGCAGAAAATAGAAAAAAGCTTTGAGTAAGGAAATCCGACTATTTATCAGAATGAGAATCCGGGTTATAGTTATTAAGTTAGGAATAGTTACCAGTCAAAGCACGATATGTGTCGGCGATCTGAACAGAAAGCTTGGTCAATTCATCTTCTGCTGCGTAAGCTCTTTTTCTATATTTTCTTGCAATCTTCCCCGTCTTCTTGGCGTCAGCTTCAGCCGACTCACGCAGCGTCGTCTCCTTCTCGAGGAGTTTGGTGGCCTTCGCAATGCTTTCTCAGAGTGGGTCATGAAGGCCTGCGTGGAAACACAAGGAAGGGTTAGCCGGATAAAAGCAAACTATCAGTTGGATACACTACGAAAGTTCCAAGAAAATTATCAATAAGTTCACTCGGAACTTGGGGACTAGACAAGTATACAGGCAATATTACTCGGATTTACCTCATGATTGTCTATCAGGGCTTCTAGGACGTTTTCTTCTTCAGCCCTCAAGGTGTGCAGGGCGTCGAGCATCTGGGTAAAGGTCATATCCTCGGGCTTGGTACCGGAAGAGCCGGCGGCCTGATCACTCGAAGGACGAATCTTCTCCGGCTTTGGGGTCGAGACCCGGGCTGCCTGGGTGTCAGGATTGGGAGTGCCCATCCTTGTGTCCAGGATCTCGACGTCGTCGTCCTCAGCTTCCTCAGATGGCTTGGGAGACCCGGCTTCCTGCCGGGCCGAGTCTGTCAAGGGGTCTTGTTCTTGGTTTTCTTCACCAGCACCGCCAGTTGCATCGTCCATATCATCAACCGGCCCTTCAGTCTCCCGGTTGTCCATGTCCATGTTATCCGGGTCACTGATCGAGACCTGGGCGCTAAGGAAAGAAAAGAGAAGTGGTTAGTAGAAAAAAGTGAAGGTTATCAAAAGGACTAGTATATCGCTTAGCAGGAAATGTACTTACCCGGCATTCACCACGAAATCCGCCGGGAGCTCGCTGCTGGACGCGGATGAGGCTGTTACAGAATCCGAGAGTGAGACCCAGAACTGTCCGGCTAATGGATGATTGGGGGAAGGGTGTCTTTGAGGTGAGATGCAGGGATGAGATGGAGGAGTACCAATGCGGCGAGCCGGGGACGTGGGAATACCCGGGTTGAGGGGATCATCACCCGGGGAATTCCGGGTTACCCTGCGCTTTGTCGGAGGCGGATCCTTCAAGTGTGGCGAATTGGATAACTGTCGGTTAAGTTCGCGCATATTATCAAAAGAATAGGGTTTGGAGGACATGGAAGAATAGGGAACCTTGAAGACGACCCCTCGGGTTTTCCTCTTGGCTCCGACCTCAACTTCCGGCTCAGCCTCGCTTTTATCGCTCTCAGTTTCTTCCGGGTCTCCCTGGTCATCCTTGTCATCCTTATCATCCATCCCTGAAAGGCACAAATACATAGTCGGAAAAGGAGAAAAAATGGGAAAGCAAAGTAACATAAGTTAACATGATTGGAACCCGGATGATACCTTCATCGGTGTCAGCCGGCTCTTCTTCTTCCTCTGGGTTCCCGGAGTTGGGGGGAGTCTCGATTTTCCAGAAAGCATTATCAGCCTGAGATAAAGGCATAAAAGTGAGAGTTAGTAGTTGTATCAAGTAAAAGTACAAGAGTAAGTGAATAAGAGTCGGATCTTACCGCTGGGGCCGGGTTGTCCCGAGTGAACGGCACTAACCCGGCTATATTTTTGATCACTTCCACCTTCTCAGTCAGGAAGCTCTTGATGATCTTGTTCGTGTCGCCCGCCGGGTAATTCCTTGAAGAATAACGGAGCGCATCCGTGACATGCCCCGAGTACTCGCACATCAACTTGGGACGAATGGAGTTGGGCTGAATCCGGAAATCTACCCAAGTCTTCACCAAATTAAGCCCAATGAGACCCTGGGCGAAAAGGACGGCTATCTTTGCTAGGTGGGGCTGGATGGACTCTCTGTCCGACTCAGAGGCGAAGGCATTGAAGGTGTCAGAAAGATCGAGGAGCCCCTCAGAGTAACCCGGCAATTTCCTTTCGCCGGGTGGGGAGGTGTCCCGGCAGTAGAAGAAAGATTTTTTCCAATGCTTGACGTGTGAGTTAAGACTCGGAGTAGGCATGGGCGAATTCTTGCGCCGTTGGATAGAGACCCCGCCGCAGGCCAAGAGGGCCCCGTCACCGCTTTCGCGGCACGGTTTGCATTGGAATAGTTCGATAAATAAGGCGAGGTTTGGTGGGATGCACAAGTAATATTCGCAAAGGACTATGAAGTGAGTTATATTCAACATAGAGTTAGGCCCTATGTCAAAGACTCGGAGGCCGTAGTGGATGAGGACTTCGCGGAAAAAAGAGTGACCCGGGGGACGAAATCCCCGAATCACGTGTTCTACGAAGCATATTACCTCATTTGAAGCAGGGGATGTCCGGGTCTCGTCACCCGGAATACGCCAATGGATTTCCTTTTGAGGAGGGAGGACGCCTAATTCGGCAAGCTCCTCCAGCTTGGCCTGGGTCACGGTGGACCGAGCCCAGTTGGCGGAAATAGCTTGGGTCGTCTTTGGCTTTGCCGGTTGTTTGCCCTTGTTCTTAGGAGCCATTTGTTCGGTCTGCAAAATACGAGGCAAAGAGTACGAAACATGAGTAATTAAGACTCGAAAATTATGAGTTATCCGAGTATCCACAAGCAGTATCAGTAAGCAGTATGGAAATTAGGAGTTATCCGAGTATCCACAAGCAGTATCAGTAAGCAGTATGGAAACTATGAGTTATCCGAGTATCAACAAGCAGTATCGATTAGCAGTATGGAAACTACGGGTTATCCAAGTGTCAGTGAGCTATTGTGAAGGAGGGTTGATCGTCTGGTTAGCTAGTGAGTAAGTGAAAGATCCGGAAATAGTGGCCTATCCGGGTATCGGAGAACTACTGCGGAAGATTTTTTGACAGTTTGCATCTAGATCGAGAAATTTGCAGAGAGATCTATGGAGAAATTAACGGTTGCAAGTAACAGGAGAGTGTTATTGGATCTACTATTGAGCAATTAAACACGCAAGGATGGAGTTGAACGAATTAATTTGGTACAGAGCAAGAAAATAGCCCGCGGGCGGACCTAGATCCAATCTACATCGAGCAAAGAACTTGAAGTGAAATTCATGGCGGAAGGAATCTTACCGGCGTGGTCTGGAGCAGAGCGCGGCGGTGACAAATGACGCAACCGCGGTGGCCTGCGGGATCTACCGGCGGGCAGCTTGCGGGCGCGGTGGCGGAGCTTGACGGCGGAGCGGCGCGAGCGGAGGCGGAGCATAGACGGCGGCTCGCTTCAGGCTGCTCTCCGGTGGGCTCCGTGGCAGCGCAACGGCGAGCTCGAGCAAGGGGGCGTCACTGGAGGTTGAAGGAGAGATGGGTGAGAGAGGTGAAGTGGAAATGAGCCGTTAGGTTTAGGTCACCCCCTAGGGCACCTATTTATAGGTGCGGGTGGGGAAACCTAGACTAAGGGGCGGGATCCGAAATTTTGGGAGAGGGATACCCGCCTGGATTTCTGGGGATAAGCATTAAATGCCCACGCGCGATATCCGGAAGAGATCGGAAACAAATCCCATCCGCGATATCCGGACCAGTTAACAAGAAAAGTGAGCCGGGTCTACTACGTTTTCCTCGGGGTGTTGATCTGGGAAAATGAAGGTGGATTCGGAGAAGCCGGGTTACTATATGGACCACCGATGGAGCTAGGCCTAGCTGTTATCAAAGCAACCTAACCCGGGCTCTATGAACTTGTATGTTTGTTATTTTTGCAGGGAATAGCATGCGCTTCAAGGAGGATCCCGTGAAGCCCAAGCTATTCTGGGGACTACTGATGGAGGGATGATAACCCGGTAGGCTAACGCCAAGGTGTAACTCGGCCCAAAGGGCGCTGTGCAAGATCCGGCTTAAGGAAAAGGAGTTTCTAGAAGGCCCAAGAGTGTAGGCCTCGTAACCCGGTTTGTGGGTTCCGATAGGGAAACTTAGGGTTTGTAAGCAGTGTCCGGGTAGGATTCCGAGTATGCCTTGGACGGTAAGCCAGGGGGTCCGGATATTATATAAGCCGGCCCCTAGGGTTAGATTAAGCAGAAGTCACACAATCGCGAGATATTCGAGTATCCTTTGTAACACGAGAGTTGAGATAATATATTCAGATCGGAGACTCGGCGACTTGATTGCCGGCTACCAGATCGCATATCACCATGGTTTTCCTTGAGCTAAACCCTCTCCCAAACACCAGAGTCGAATTTCCCCAAGACAAGTTACCCCCGGTAACGTCTGCCGTGATTATCCCACGACAGTACTGTGGCTACTTGGTGACACGCAAATATAAAGAGAGAAAGGCAGGAGTAGGGGTTTTACCTCCACACGAGGGCCCTGAACCTGGGTAGATCTTGTTGTTTGCAGTGCTTGATTCACTCCACACGCGTCTACTCGCTGCGTGATCCCTCCCCGAGCACCTCCAGCGTCCATCGACCCCAACAGATTAGCCATCCTATGGCATCTGCCGTGATACCACCACGACAAATTGTGGGGCAAACCAGGTGTACGTGTGTGGGATGAGAACGAACAAAAGCCATTTGACCTACGGGCGTTGCTTTTTGTAACCATCAATGATTGGCCTGCTCTTAGTAACATTTCCGGACATACAAACAAGGGATACAATGCATGCACACACTGTTTAGATAAGACTGACAGTGTTTATTTGGATAAATGTAAAAAGGTTGTATACCTGGGGCATCGTAGATTTCTTCCGATCAAGCATCCCGTAAGAACGAAAGGAGGGAAGCATTTCAGAGTTGAGGCAGATAACCGGAAGAAGCCTGAGCTCCGTAGTGGTAATGATATATTCGATATGGTCAAGGACCTAGAAGTAATCTTTGGTAAGGGTGCTGGCAGCCAACCAGTTCCGAACGGCCCTGATAAGCGTGCACCCATGTGGAAGAAAAAATCTATATTTTGGGAGCTACCCTATTGGAAAGTTTTAGAGGTCCGGTCTTCGATCGACGTGATGCACGTGACAAAGAATCTCTGCGTCAATCTGCTATGCTTCGTGGGCGTGTATGGGAAGTCAAAATATACGCCAGAAGCACGGGAGGACCAGCAACGTATGAAAGACCCAAGCAACAAGCACACGGATACAGGGCGCCATTACTTAAGAAGCTACGCTCTTACTAAAGCAGAGAAGAAAATATTTTTTGAAGTCCTTTACAGTATCAAGGTTCCATCTGGCTTCTCGTCGAATATAAAGGGGATAATAAACATGGCATAGAAAAAATTCCAAAACCTGAAGTCTCATGACTGCCACGTGATTATGACGCAGTTGCTTCCGGTTGCATTGAGGGGGCTTCTACCGGAAAATGTTCGAGTACCCATTGTGAAGCTATGTGCATTCATGAACGCAATATCTCAGAAGGTATCGATCCAGAAATTCTTGCAAGATTACAGAGGGATGTGGTCCAGTGTCTTGTTATTTTTGAGTTGGTGTTCCCACCATCCTTGTTCAACATTATGACTCATCTCCTGGTTCACCTATGTGAAGAGATTTATATTCTCGGTCCGGTATTTCTACACAATATGTTCCCCTTTGACAGGTTCATGGGAGTCTTGAAGAAATATGTTCATAACCGTGCTAGGCAAGAAGGAAGCATCTCGAAGGGCTATGGAAGAGCACCACTTATAAATGACACCACTGTTGAAGATCAGCTGTACATGTTGGCAGGGTCACCATCTTCGACTATTGGGAGTTTTCAAGGGTACGAGATAAATGGGAATATATTTTACACGATCTCCCAAGATAAGAAGAGCACCAACCAAAACAATGGTGTCTGCTTTGATACAACAAACGAGAATGGAAAAAATGACACATACTATGGTTACATAGAGGAGATATGGGAACTTGACTATGGACCTTCTTTTAAGGTCCCTTTGTTCAAGTGCAAATGGGTCAACCTGAATGGAGAAGGGGTAAAGGTAGACCCGCTTTATGGAATGACAACAGTGGATCTCAACAATATTGGTTACAATGACGAACCATTCGTCCTAGACAATGATGTGGCTCAGGTCTTCTATGTGAAGGACATGTCCTCCAGACCGAAAAAAAGAAAAAAAATAAGCAAACAAATTCATCATACGATGAGCCGACGTGTCACATGGATCTTTCAGGGAAAAGAAACATCGTGGGAATCGAGGACACGACAGACATGTCAGAAGATTATAATAAGTTTGTTGAAATTCCACCCTTCACAGTGAAAGCTGACCCCACCATCCCTTTAAATAATGAAGATGCTCCATGGTTACGGCCGAAGCGATCATAAGCAAGGGACAAGGGTTCATGGACCATCTCTACACGAAGAAAATTCAGAAGACTAGATAGGGATGTTGTTGGTGATGTGTAATAATAAACGTGGAATACATGATCATAGTTCTGTTTGACCAATAATTTGTATTGACCGGTCAAAAGCTGACAACTATGACCAGCCTGACTTCATTATTATCTCAACCAGCGGCACACCCACCCACTTTTCTGTTTCTCTCTCCTCCATCTGTTGGTGATGTGTAATAATAAACGTGGAATAATGATCATATAGTTCTGTTTGACCAATAATTTGTATTGACCGGTCAAAAGCTGACAACTATGACCAGCCTGACTTCATTATTATCCCAACCTGCGGCACACCCACCCACTTTTATGTTTTTCTCTCCTCCGTCTCGTCCATTGGGATGTGCGCTGCACACAGGGCCGCTGTAACCAGCCTTGTGTGCAGCCGCGCATCCGGAAGGAGCGCAACGGCCGGCACATATTTTCCCTTTATCCCCGACCCCCTGCTTGAGAACAGAGCATACGTCATGCCGTGCATTCGGTATGCATATATGCACTCAGTAGCCACGGCAGGGCTGTAGGCTAGCGATACCGATTGTTGTGTTCTACATCCCCCCTTGAAGGTTTGATACATCATTCAGTTCATCGACCAAATACAAATCATTCGGATTCGCCATCATACGTCCGACCGTTCTTTTGATTCGCCATCATACGTCCGGCAGTTTTGTTCTACATCCCCCTTAAAGGTTCATCGACGGAATAAAAATCACCCGGATGCCTTGTATGCTCTGGACTCACTCGAAGGATCACAAGAGAAAACAAAAATAATACAAGATAAAACAAAATGAAAGCAATAGAAAACATAAAGGAAAACAATAGAAAACAAAATAAATGATGAAGATTGTTCATGGTTGGGGCGAAATCGGAACAAAGTGACACAGAAGAAGAAGACGCAAACCGAAAAACTCTAGAAACTGATTTGTGGTTTTGTACGTAAACACTCTATGGCCAGTGAGACAAGGAGTCTGTTAATTATGTTGCTATTAATGTAATTGTTAATAATTTTAAAACAATATAAGATATTTATATTCAAATTATATGCAAATAGTAAAATAGTTAATAGTTTGAATAGTTAGAATAATTATTTAGTTAAACAGAAAATGGATTTGAATTAGTTATGCAAATTCAAGCACTTTTTATGTTGAATTTTTTGTCAAATTCGAAAGTATATAGAAGTTATTCATTGGCATATTTAAAGAATTTTCAAATTTTGGCGCTAAAACATTTGGGCGCGCAGGGTGGCACCAAATTTCGAAATATGTTTTGCTCCCGGCCCGTGCCACCAACTGGGACCAAAGGGGGTACCTCTAGTCCCGGTTGGTGGCACGGGCCGGGACTAGAGGCCCATTTGTATAAATAATCAGGCCCTCTCTCCAGGCCGAGAAACCACCCAGGACCGAGTGGAGTAGCCTTGGCGAAGCCCTGCCGGCGGTGGGAATGGATACGAAGATCCCGCCGGCGCTGGCTCCGCCGGCGGGGATGAACTAGGACGTAGATTGGCCGGGGACGAGTTTTGGGAATGCATTCATATATTGAAAAGGTCTGAAGACTGGTGCTTAATTCGGGGGGGGGGGGGCGGCGCGGCCAAAGGCGGTCGGCCGTGTTTCTTGACGACGGCCCTATTGGCCGTCCTTACATGCATGGGGCGGCGGCGCGGCCACAGGCGGCCGGCCGTTTCTTGGGGGGGTGGGAGTAGCCTAGGTACTATAGGTGGCCGGGGGCGCGCCGGCCTAGTCCTCCTCGTCGGAGGAGATGAAGTGGTAGGGGGCTGCACCCACAGGCGGGCAGGGAGCTGGGGGCGCCCGCCGGTGGCTGCGGAGGCATCTGGGGCTCCGGAGGCATCGGGGGCGCGCCCTCCGGTGGCTGCGGCAGCACCTCCGGCGACCATTCGCCGCCGGTCCAGGCCCAGCTCATGCCGTACTCGAGGCCGGGGGGGCAGCAGCTGTGGCGGCGGCTGGTCCTCGGATGCCTCCATGGCGGCGTTCATCGTCTGCCACCACGGCCCCGGTGGTGGAGGGGGCGGCATCGCGGCCACGTCCGCAGCCGCACCGCTGGCCACGCAGGTGAGGACCTGCTCACACCGCTTAATCTCGTCCGCGACGAGGGAGCGGCGGGAGGCCTCGTAGGCGGCCTCCATAGAGGCTTCTAGCTCGGGGTCCTCCTCGTCGTCGAGGATGTCTTCCTCGAACCACAGCTCTGGCACGCTGCCGGGCGGTGGCGTTGGGTTGGTGTCGGCGGTTTCCTCCGGGGGCATGGGGAAGTAGGAGCGGCGGCGCTGGTCGTGCTCCTGCTGGAACCATAAGTTCCAGTTCTCATTGGTCGGGGCCGGTGGCACATCGCCTCCTTCTTCAGCACGTAGCGGCGGAATGTCTTGCCTGGCGCAGCGCGAGGCGGCGGGTTGCGCGCTGCCGGAGGTGGTGCGGGGACGCGCAGGCTGCCCTCGATCCGGATGCCGCCCGGACCGAAGCCGAATGCCTCCCGCGGCGGGGGGGGAACGCCGGCGCCTCTCTTACCGGTGCCGCTGGAGGAGCCGGCCTCGTGCTCATTCTTGGCCCGCTTGAACCAGCGGCGGGGCGACATGGCTAGGGTTAGGGTTCGTGCTGGGAGCGGGGGTGCGTCGGTGTACGGGGCGGCGGGGCCCCTTTAAAAAGGACCCAGCCGGGATTGGCATGCCAACCGGTGGCGAGAACGTGGCGGCGGTTGCAGGTGGCCATGAATGCGCGGGGAGGAAGCCGAGGCAGGGCGTGGGTCGCTGGCCAGTGGGCCCTTTGACCGTTCGTGGCCACGCGTTGGGAAGTGAGGGGCGCGGGGAAGCCGAGGCGACCGCTGGGTCGCTGGCCAGTGGGCCCTTTGACCGCGCGCGGCTGCGGTTATGGTCTTAATTAAAGACGTGGGGACGTGGAAGCGGGCGAGCCAGCCACTAGGTCGCTGGCCAGTGGCCCCTTTGACCCCGCGTGGCCGCGGTTGGGAAGACGAGGCGGCCAGTGGCCCCTTTGACCGAATGTGGCCAGTGGGCTTAATTAGAGACGTGGGCCAGTGGACGCGGTTGGGGAAGGGGAGGCCGGTTGGGGATTACGAGGCAGGCATCGTAAAATGGAATTGGTTGAAAAAATAATAATAATAATGCAAAAAAAAAACTCTGCCGCGGCAGAGAAAATGGCAAAACTGCTGCTTTTTTCAGAGGAGGCATTCATCCCGGTTCCTAACACGAACCGGGACTAAATCCCCTGGCCAGGTCCGCCACGTGGTCAGTCCCATATGTCCCGGGTCCTGGTGCAACCGGGACCAATGGGGGAGGGGCATTTGTCCCGGCTGGCCCATCCCGGTTGCACAACCGGGACAAATGGGCCTTACCAACCGGGACTAGTGCCCGTGTTTCCACTAGTGGCCGTCCACACATGCCTGACCATTTGGTCAGCACAGGGCATGTGCCGACGGCATTGCCGTCGGCATAGCCTCTGCCCAGGTTATTTTTGCTGCTGTTTTTGTTCCAAAAATCACAAAAATGACACAAATAATAATTCAAAGCATTACAAACTTGTATGAGCACACTACCATCATTATTAACCATCAAAACATCGATACAAACGCCGTTTAATGTCGTACATCGTTTCATCGATCCCGATACATCCCTAGCTATCCCTAGCTAGCTAAAGACGGTCCGGAGGAGATGGGGTGAAGCCCAACTCTCCCCTCCAGAAAACACGAGAAGCCCGATTGTGCGCCGCGTCCGTCGAACCAGCACCGGAGCCACGAGGCGAGGTACCAGGAGTGGCAGAAGCACCGCCGTGAATCGGCGTGATCTGGCACAAACCCGTCGAGCCACTAGGAGAAGCCCGGCCAAAATGTACGTTGTCCGAAGCTCTAGTCCCCTACATGTTCGAGCACGACTTAGACACTTGCGAGGCAAAGTAAATCGGTAAGGTGGTGTGTCAAAGAACATACCGGGGTCTCTGAGTACTAGGTCAGAGCAAACTCTTCCCTCGATGTGAATACCGGGATCGGCCCTGGCCCATCAGGACGCTCTCCTAGAGGCGGCCCTCGCTCTCTAGTGGTCATCCACCTCATCATCGTCTACAAGATGGTTTAGATGTCATGTGTTGCCAAAATAAACATTCAAACTAGGAGTATTGTGACTTGTCATATTTTGTAGAAATTTAGATTGAAAACTTACAGTCTCGAACTCCTTAGTGTACGCAGCGGAGGCATCACTCCTCTGCGTTCACTCATGTATGTCCTTCTTGTATTTCGCATAAGCGGCAGCATAGGCCACATCGAACTCAGGCTACAATTTAGGAAACCAGTGAATATCGACAACTTAGCAATGCAGGAGGGGAATGTCAGAAAATATGATGAGAATGAGAGAACAACTTACATCGGCGGAGGCGACTTGACGAGACTGTCGAGGAGGCTGGACAGGGACGGCGCCGGCGGGGAGGGTAGCCTTGATACGCGTGAGGCTCGCGGTAGGCCTAGCCACCTTCTCGAGGATGCGCAGACGGTCGTGCTCCCTCCCGTTCCCCGCCAGCATCAACGTCATCTCGTCGTAGTCCTGCTGGATGGGGTCATCCACCTGCGAGTGCAGAACCTGGAACATCGAGAAGTACGACTCCAAGTACTGATGGGCTCTACCGTAGTACTGAGGAGCCGAGGGCGTGGCGGGATCTGAAACGGCCTTCTTCTCCTTCATCTTCTGCCACACCTGCAAGTGAGTAACCGTCACCCCCCCCCTGTACCTCCCGCATCGCAAAAGTAAACGCTATGTGTATCAAGTAGGAACATGATACGAAATGAACCATCTTTTGCATGTATGTATATACCATCTTTTGGTTGAAGCGGTCATGGTTATGGCTTCCTCCGATGTGGGTCCTCTCGTGGCCTCGGTTCCTCCTGTTCTGCTTGCTCGCGGCCTCTAAGTCGGGGTCTTCATCGACCCACCTCCTAGCCAGCGTCGTCCATGCCTCCTCTTTATTATCGGCCCAGCCGGGAATGACCTGAAAATGCAATAGTGAAGTAAAGAAGAGGCAATGCAACGGCAATTTAACTGAAATGTAGAAGGACATAGATAGTTTACTTACCATTATAAAATCCTGGACTGTCATCTGGGGCGGGTAGTCGACATTTTCATGCTTCTTGGCCCTCTTACCATTCTCAGCCATGAACGCGCTGATGGCCAGCCGTGTGCTTCTGGTTGTACCACACCTGGCAGGTCAACCTCACGGAAGCCATGCGGAGGATCTGATCCGCCGTGGCTCTATCCTCCTCATGCACCCGAAAAAAGCACTTCAATCATGCATAAAGAAATTTTGAGTCATGAGTTAGAACGGTGGTGTCGTCAACTACGAACGAAACTCAAGAAAATATGGCTTACCCAAAACTTGGTGATCACGGCGTCAGAAGCCTTCCTGAAGGGCGGGCAATCGGCAGCCTCGTAGTCCAGCCAAGAAGTGGTCAACTTCGGCTTGCCATCCACAGCCGTAGTGTAAAAGCCCGGCCACAAAACCTAATAAGAGCTCCAAGCAAGCTCGAAGGCTGGCGGATCCCTGGAGCATATGTCCAATTGCTGCATAATAATCAAACATTAGTAGATATGCCAAAATTGTTATGACCAAAATAAAACTACATGTTCAAAATTACAAAATTACTAAACTTACTCGTTGCCATTAGGATAAAGGAGGCCTTTCCTCTCCTCCGTGGTAGGCTCCTTATCCGCACCGGGGACTCCCGCTTCCTCACGAACCCGCAGCTTCTTCAGTGCCGTGTCCAACTCCAGCTCCTCCTCCGCCTCCACCTTTACCTCCACCTCCGGTCTGGACTCTGTCTCCTCCTCGTCCCTAGACTCCAACTCCAGCTGTAGCTGGGAAGCCACATTACCAGATGCGGAGGGTAGAGGCTCCAAGTCTACACCTCCCCCGCCACCTCCACCTCGTCCTCATCCTCCACCTCGACCTCCACCTCCACCTCGTACCCGTCTCCCTCGTACTCCTCCCGCACCGTCGTCCTCGGGGTAGCGCGGATTGCGAACCAAAGATCTACCACTGCGTGTAATCTTCTTGAGCAAGGACGCCGACGATTCCTTGCCTTGGCTCATATTGTCCAATCACCTGCATCGAGAAAGAGAAAACAATTAAATCACAAATACATAGTGAAATGTAGGCACTTAGCATAAAATGGTGAAATGTAAGCACTTAGCATAAAATGGGAAAACTTGGCATAAAATGTAGACCATCACTAGGCATGTTCAAAAGATAAAATACTAAGTATAAAATGGTGAAACTTGCATAAAATGTAGACCATCACTAGGATAAAATACTAAGATAAAATACTAAGTATAAAGACCATCACCTAGAATCATCACTCTCATAATTAAGTGGGTTCTCGTACTAACTATCTGTATCACTATCACGTGAGTAGTAAATTAGAGGATCTTCGAACGGTGGTGGCTCATCATCGTCTTGATTTTCTGTATGTAACTTGGTGAGTATGTCTATGTCCTTTAGATCCACCACTGACTCGCCACGAGTTTCTGCATCGTTCTCAATGTCCTCAAGACCACCCATTTGTAAGTCAAAGTCCCCGAAGTCCTCTTGCTCCTTATAGAAAATTCCCTGGTACGTTTTAGGGTCAATGTTGTTATAATCGTCATCGTAGGGCATGGGTAGTTTACCATGTGAAGATACCCTGAACGCGACCTCCCAACCCTTGAGTCCCTCTTTCTGGCATGGGTAGGGCAAATAATAAACTTGCTTGACTTGGTGAGCCACAATAAAGACATCGGCTCCGGTATAGGTGGTTGAAGGCCTAACTTCAACTAACCCAATGGAGGGGTACTTTTGTATCCATGGACAGGGTCGAACCAGTGGCATTTGAACACAACGAGCCGGAGTTCTACGTTGGTGCGATTGAACGTCAGCTTGTATACCTTCTCTAACCTTTCGTAGTAGTCTACGAAATTGGCTCCATCGCCTCCTCTGGCACCTGATGATGCAGATCGTGCACTCGTTGGGAGACCCCAAGAGGAGGGTGTGATGAGCACAGTGGTAGGAGTTTTCCCCTTAGTTAAGAACCAAGGTTATCAATTCAGTAGGAGAAAGAGGACCTTCGAAAGGTTGATGCCACCGACGGTGGTGCTGTCGCTTCACCGATGTCAGCAACAACGTGGAACCTGCACACAACACAACCAAAATACTTTTCCCCAACGGTACAGGGGGTTGTCAATCTCACCGGTCCTTGCTGAAAACAAAGATTAGACGTGTAGTGTGGAAAATAGTGTATGCTTGCAGTAAGTAAAGAAAGCGGGAAATTGTTGTGGTTTGTTTAACAGTGTGGAAAACGGACCGGGGTTCATAGGTTCACTAGTGGTGTCTCTCCATAAAGATAACATGCTGCTGAACAAATTACAACTGGGTAATTGACAAATAGAGGTTGCACCGTAGTGCACATTATAACATGATGACTACTATGATATTTAGTGTGGGCATTACAACAAAATACATAGACCGAAATCCATCTGCATCTATGACTAATAATCCACCCTGAGGTTATCATCTGAACCCCCTTAGGTATTAAGTTGCAAGCAGCAGATAACTGCATTAAACAATGTGTGTAATGTAAGAAATTCTTGTGCAGGCGGGCACTCACACCGCTGTTTTTTCCCTAGTGGCAAGAGCACATCCTCCCCCGTCACGTTTCCGTCACTCGAGCACAAACGAAAAGGAGGCATGAACCCACTATCTAGCATAAATACTCCCTCTTGGGGTCACTAGCAACTACTTGGCCAGAGCAACCACTTGCAACGGAAAGCATGCAAGATCACAAATAACATATGCAATAAAGACTATAATCAACTTGGCATAATTAAGTTCAATATTCATCGGATCCCAGCAAACACAGCATATAGAATTACATAAGATCAATCTCTATCCAGGCAGCTCACGAGATCTAAACATGGAGGCATATGAGGAGGAGAGAACCATCTAGCTACTGCTATGGACCCGTAGTTCAGGGATGAACTACTCACGCATCACTCCGGAGGAAGGCATGGTGATGTAGAAGCCTTCGGTGATGATTTCCTCTCCGGCAAGGTGCCGGGAGACAGCTCTAGAACCCCCTGACCTAGGGTTGATAACGACGGCTGTTGCGAAACTTTTCAGGGATTTTTTATCATCTGTTTAGGGTTTTCCATACGGGGGGAATAAAGAGGCGAAAGGGCAAAGGCAGTGGAGGCCTGGGGGCCCCACACCCATAGCTGGAGCGACCAGGGGAGGCCGCGCCACCCTATGGTGTGGCCCCCGGGTGCCCGTCTTCGAATCTCCTTCGGTGTTCTGGATGCTTCCGGGGAAAATAGGCACTTCGAGCTTTGTGCGGTCCAATTCCGAGAATGTTTCGAGAACAACTTTTCTGAAATCAAAAACAGCAGAAAACAGGGAACTAGCACTTGGCATCTTGTTAATAGGTTAGTCCCGGAAAACATATAAAAATGCTATTAATAAGGGAGAAAACATGTAGCATCAGAAATTATAGATACGTTGGAGACGTATCAAGCATCCCCAAGCTTAGTTCCTACTCGTCCTCGAGTAGGTAAACGAAAAAACAATAATTTCTGAGGTGACATGCTACTATCATAAACTTGATCATTATAATGTAAAAGCATATGTATGCTGAGATCGTAGAACTTCGAACACAAACATGATAAATAGAACTTTAATATTAAAACATAGCAAACACTTTGCATCATGAAGAGTATCTTAAATAAAGGATCATGGATAATAATGCAAAGAAAGATAAACATTTGTTTCAGGTATATAGAAAGCATGGCAAAGTGGTATTTCGCTAGTCCTTAAGAGTGGGACAAAACATAAATGCCAGGACACTTTCAAAGTTCATGAGGAAGACTAGAAAAAATAATTTAAGAACAAATAATATCACATCATGAAGTAATTATTGATGTTTATGGGACAAATGCACATAGAACTCAGAATGGCAAAAATGCTCTCTCAACTGTGCATAAAGTTAGAAGATGGAGACTCAACATAAAAGTAAAATAAAGGCCCTTCGCAGAGGGAAGCAGGGATCACTCATGCGCTAGAGCTTTGTATTTTATTAAGTAGAAGTATTAAAAGTTTAACACCGTGGAGGAGTGTCTCTTTTTAATTAGGAGAGGTGTATGCGTATGTCAACGAATGGTGAACAGACAATACAATACGTCACAAGCCAACGGGATTCACAAGAGCGGCTCCCATGGTGAAGGACGCAACTGGTGTAGAAGGTCATCCATCTTTCTCTTTTGTTTACAAAATTATGTTTTGACTGATAAACCAGGGGAAAATAGTGAAGAGAATTTGTTTGTATTAATTTGGGGCTCGGCACGCCGCTGCATGCTCTTCTATCATTTGGATAAGCATATGAAGCCACTACTCCAGGGTGTGAAATCCAATCCACAAGTGAGATAAAGATTCTGTATTGACGTCCTCAGGACCAAAAACAAGAACACAAAACAGGAGTAATTTTGAAGGTTTTAAAGGTAACACATGAGCAATTTACTTGGAGTGGAAGTTAAATACCACATGTAGGTAGGTATGGTGTACACAATGGGAAAACTTTGGTTTAAGGGGTTTGGATGCACGAGTATAATTCCATACTCAGTACAGGTGGAGGCTAACAAAAGACTGGGAGCGATAAATCGAGAGAGCATAAGAGCCATAATCATGCACAGCGACATAAGCATCATTAATTAAAGCATAAGAGGTATCACAAGTTCAAAAACTAAGTGGTCATGGAGGCTATACGTGACTGGTTTTTAGTCATAAACATGGTGTGAGCATGCGCCAATTCAACCAAATAAAACATTCGAAAGAGAATACCACAAATTGATGCTTTACTGTGACAAGAACAACTCATGAATCTTTCAAGAAATATTAAACACTCTCAGCTATTTAAGGCTATTCATGCTACTCAATAACCACAAATTTTTAGAACTAAAACAACATTTAGCATGGAATTAAAAAGTTCTAGCCATAGTCTATACAAGCTTCTACTAGTATTGTTATAAATTCTACATCAAGAAGCAGTTTTCTTTTCCCAACAAGCTCCATACAAGATATGCTTTAACAAAAGTACTCTTTATGATACAACAAGCAAACATGTGAGTACCCATATAATACTACTGAAACTAACAGCTCTGATAAGAGATGCATGCAAAACAGGAGCTAAATAAATGCAGCAGTTAGACAGAGACTAAGAATACAACGTATTCTCATGAAAAAGCGGAGTGTGTCACTCTCCGATAAAAGAATTCTGGGGTCTAACCAATCTTATTGTAAAAATAAAAACAAATTAAAAGCAAAAAAAATACGCTCCAAGTAAAACACATAAGGTGTGACCGAATAAAAATATAGTTTCACTAGAAGTGACCTGATAATTTGTTGATGAAAAAGGGGATGCATTGGGAATCCCCAAGCTTAGATGCTTGAGTCTTCTTTGAATTTGATGGGATGTACCATCGAGGAATCCCCAAGATTAATATCTTCACTCTTCTTGATCATAGCATATCATCCTCTTCTCTTGACCCTTGAAAACTTCCTTCACACCAAAATTCTCACAATCTTCATTAGCAACATTAGTGCAATCGAAATAATAAATTCACATGGTTCAGTTTAAACACAAGCCTAGCACTCAAAAACACAGTATATACTGTCACAACTTATTTTAAAACTCGTTTTCTCAAAAGAACACCAAAAGAAAAGATTAAGATGCAAATGCAATAATTGGCAGAAATCTGTCAAAACTGAACAATAATTGGTAAAGATCGATTTTTTAGAAAATCTTCTGTTGCTCAAATCAAAAAGAGGTATTCTAAGAAAAGTTGCTTATATGACCCAGGATTAATCACAAAAAAGATCAGGTCATTTTAAATTTTCTGTGATTTTATATGTATTTAAAAGTGGACAGCAGAAATCTGTTTCCTACGCAGAAATCCGAAATATATCTCAACTTTTCACTAGATGCTTTACTTGGCTCAACAAAAACACAAAAGAAAATATACAGAGGGGTTGATAAGGAAATATAAAACACCCAGGTGCAAAGCACAAAAAATAAAACAAAGGATAACCGGATGAAAACAGAGAAATAAAACGGGTTGTCTCCCGGTAGCAGTTTTCTTTAACACCTTTTAGCTAGGCATAAAGAGCAACTCAAGTATTTTCAAGTGAAGAAGCATCCACATAAATACCAATAACTCTCCTTTTACTCCTCTTACCCTTCTTCTGGTTTTAGGGAATGTGTGTCCACATGGTGTGAAGGTAAAATTTAATTTACCTTTCCCCACATCTATTAGTGCCCCCAGGAGTTTCAGCAAGGACCTTCTATTTCTAAATTCTATAATCAATATAATCACATTGATCAAATTTTCTAAATATTATATTTATAATGAAAATTCTATAATCAATATAATGAAAATTATATAATCACTATAATCAAATTTTCTATTATATCTAATTCTAAATTCTGTAATCACTATAATCAAATTTTCTACATATTATATCTATAATGAAAATTCTATAATCACTATAATGAAAATTCTATAATCACCATAATCAAAAAAAATTATTATATCTATTTCTAAATTATATGATCACTTGATAATTAATAGGAAATTAATTAATACAAAAGTAACAAGAAAATTAAAGAAAAAAAGGGAGATCTCTCTCTCTCTTACTTCTACTCGGGGAGCACCGCGCCGGAGGAGGAGGGCATGGCGGCGCCGGAGGAGGGCCGAGGGCGCGGACAGGTGTGGCGGCAGGCACGGGGACAAGCGCATGTCAGCGGCGGGCAGGGCGGTGGCAGGCCAGAATTCGCCAGCCTGACGGCGTCGGTTCATCGCAGCCCGTCGTCTTCGGAAAATGGTAGGTGTCCTGGGTCGTGGCTCCAACTAGGGATAAATACCCTCTCCCCTTTAGTCCCGGTTCGTAACACCAACCGGGGCTAAAGGGGGGTTGGGCGGTGGCGCTTGCGCGCGTGGTCACCCTTTAGCCCCATTTTCTATTATGAACGAGGGCTAAAGGTTTGCCATGCGCACGCAAACAGCCCAGGTTTTCGATTTTTCGATTTATGCCCTATTTTTTAACTTTTCAAACATTTAAAATCCCTAGTTTTTGCATGGAAAAACTTTCAATATGAAAAGTGTTTCGAATTTCATAAATAGTTCAAATATATTTTATGTTTTTAAAAATAATTATTTGAACTATTTAAACTAGTAAGAATTTTTGAATTTGCACATATTTGAATTACCCTTTTTTGCATTGTTTTGAATTTGTAAAAACTTTAAATATGAAAAGTATTTGAAATTGTATAACTAATCCAAATATATTTTCTGTTTTCAACAATAATTATTCTAACTATTCAAACTAGTAACAATTTTTGAATTTGCACATATTTGAATTACCCTTTTTTGCATTGTTTTGAATTTGACAAACCTTTAAGTATGAAAAGTATTTGAATTGTATAACTAATCCAAATAAATTTTCTATTTTCAACAATAATTATTCTAAGTATTCAAACTGGTAACAATTTTTGAATTTTCACATATTTGAATTAGCTTTCTTGTATTGTTTTGAATTTGACAAAAATTTCAATATGAAAAGTATTTGAAACTGTATAACTAATCCAAATACATTTTCTGTTTTCAACAAAAATTATTCTAACTATTCAAACTAGTAACAATTTTTGAATTTTCACATATTTTAATTACCCTTTTTGTATTGTTTTGAATATGAAAAGTATTTGAAATTGTATAACTAATACAAGTACATTTTCTGTATCACATCCTGATCCAATGGCGCACAAACGCTCGAAAGAAACACACCCCTGATCCAACGGCTCACAAGCGCTCGAAAGAAACACAACCCTCATCCAACGCCTCACAAACGCTCAAAGAAACACACCCCTGATCAACCGGCTCAGAAGCGCTCGAAAGAAACATACCCCTAATCCAATGGCTCAATAAGCGCTCGAAAGAAACACACAAATCGTGTGATTCTTCCTGGTTGGTGGGATTCGGACTCTCCGGAGCCCCTCACCGACGAAATCCTAACCCTTTAGTCTCGAGGTGTAAAACAAGTCGGGACTAAAGGTATGTTTCTTCCCGCCTTTTTCTTCATGATCCACCGTGTTTCCTCATTATGTCTCCCCGCCTCTGTCTTTCCAACATTTCTCACTATATATATGTAGTCTTGGACGCCATTTGCATAGCGTATATGCAACCTCATCATTCTCCCATGGTTTCTACTGTACCCACTCTAACCTACCCGGAGGCGGAAGCGCTTTCCGCCTCGATCTACCCCTGCCCGCCCGGCTACAACATCCCCGACGGATGGAGGCTGAGCGCCAGAGGCGTGCTGGTTCCTCCTGTCCCTCAAGGTATGGTGTGCCAGGCGGCCATCACGAACCACTACTACCACGAGCTCACGCCGGAGTAGCGGAGGGATCGCCGTTGGGATTCACACCAAAGAAGCCTAGTAGATTCACGCAAAGATTCTTTGTCACAAGCATCACATTGATCGCAGAGCGGACATCTAGGACTTTGCAATAGGGTAGATCCTAAAATATAGATTTCTTCTTCCACGTGGGTGCGTGTCCATCAGCGTCATTTGGAACAAGTTGTCTGTCAGGACCCTTTCCAAAGATTACTTTCAAAATCCTTCACCATATCAAATACGTCATCACCAGGTCGGAGGATAGGCGTCTCTCTGGTATCTGCCTCACCATTGAAATGATTGCCCTTTTTTCTTATGGGATGCTTGCGCGGAAGAAAACGACGATACCCCAGGTACACAACCTTTTTTTATTTATTCAGATATATACTTTCAGTCCCATCTAAACAGTGCGTGCATGCATTGTATCCCTTGTTTGAATTTCTAAAAATATAACTAAGAGAAAATCAATCGTTGATGGTTACGAACAGCAACGCTCGAAGTCAAATTCCTCCTACTTGTGCTCATCCCACACACAGACACCTTCTAAGTCCCATAGCTGTAAAAGTTCATCAACTAATGGCCTTAGATATACATTAATATCGTTGTCGGGTTGCATTGGGCCTTGGATGACCACTGACATCATAATGAACTTCCGCTTCATGCACAACCAAGGAGGAAGATTATAGATACATAGAGTCACAGGGCAGATGCTTTGACTGCAGCTCTGCTCCCCAAAAGGATTTGC
This sequence comes from Alopecurus myosuroides, assembly GCA_028641055.1. Classification (NCBI taxonomy): domain Eukaryota; kingdom Viridiplantae; phylum Streptophyta; class Magnoliopsida; order Poales; family Poaceae; genus Alopecurus; species Alopecurus myosuroides. Next base: position 35,963,403 of record CM054060.1, read on the forward strand.
TTCATCTATACTTAGACCAAACTATAAGTTCGTTACTTCACCTGCAAAGCGCGGAAATTTTCTCTCGATTTTTCTCCACTGCGACCCATCAGTGGGGTGTCTCAACATCTCGTCTTTCTTACGGTCTTCCATGTGCCATCGCAACAGCTTGGCATACTCTTTGTTTATGAACAAATATTTCAACTGTGGTATTATTGGAGCATATCACATCATCTTTGCCGGAACCCTCTTCCTGAGGCGCTCACTCTCAACATAGCCTGGGTCGTATTGTCTGATCTTATATCGAAATATAGTGCATACCGGGCATGCTTCCAAATTCTTGTACTGCTCACTTTGGTAGAGGATGCAGTCATTAATGCAGGCATGTATCTTCTCCACAACTAATCCTAGGGGGAAGACAACATTTTTTGCTTGGTATGTAATGTCGGACAATTCATTCTTTTTTGTTGCAGCAACTTTGTAAATCCGATGTCAGTCAAATCATTCTCTGTCTTCCATTGCGGCAATGCTAGTGTGCTACCCAGATTTTTATAGCCATATTTGCAATTTGGATACAACAATCTTTTGTGATTCTTTAACATCTGGTTGAACGTCACCCTGACCTTTTAAATTTTGCACTCTTCCTTTGCATCCGTAATGGCCTGGCCAAGATCATCGATGGGCTCATCTGTTGCTCGGTCTACTACTTCTTCTTCATCATTATCTTCTATTCCAGTACCAGTACCATATTTAGGTAACATATCATGATAGTTGTCATCATTCTCTTATTCTTTATTGTCTTCCATCATAACCCTTCTTTTTTCATGGTTGGTCCAACAATTATAGCCGAACATGAAACCGGACTGAAACAGGCGGTTGTGGAGGACTCTGTGGGAAGAGTCTTCCTTCTGATTCCGACATACAACACATGGACAACACATAAAATTATTCCCCTTGTTTGTCTGGGCCACATCGAGAAAATAACCCACGTCTTTCATGAACACGGGAGGGCATCGGTCAACGTATATACATTGCCGGTTCATCTGCATTATATAATTATCGAAAACCATTAAAGAATATCGTGAATAGAGAAATGACCAATGTACATCGACAGATGAAAGGATAAATTTGGTACCTAGACCAAGGAGGAAAGAACAAGGAGAAAGCTTAATTAAGTATGGCTCGGACAACTTAAATCATGTTTGTTTTGTGCGAGCGGTAGTGACATTATGCTCCCGTGCATTTCATCGGACACCTTTTATACATAGGAAGGAAAAATAAATTAGTACACACACCCTCTCACACATTCTACCTCCAAATTGAGTGAGTGGAGTGTGGCCTGGAGTGTGGTCAGTTTTATATACAAGGACCTTTAGCCCCGGTTCCCGACACAAACCAGGGCTAAAGGGTGTTGCGCTTACCCGCAACACCTTTAGCTCTGGTTCGTGGCTCGAACCGGGGCTAAAAGACCCCCACGAGCTGTTGTGCGCGCCCCCGGCCGCTGGAATGCAGACTTTAGCCCCGGTTCGTAGCGGACCAGTGTCTAATGCTGTTTTTTGGCTTGAACAAAAGGCATGTTCTCCGCTAGTGTAACCATCATCTAATTGGGTGAAGAACAATGAAACAAGATTAATCATCTTACTGCACAGAGTGAAAGCTTTGTTGCGCCATAAACAGTTGCACAATTACATGCCAGGCTCTTAATTGGTTCAAGAAAATTTGAATATAGTTTTTCTTATGAAGAAAGGGAAAAAGCTTTGCACTTTATATTGATATAGGAGAAGTAAACATTGGGTGGCCTAAGCTAAAGAGAAAAAAAGGCCATGAGGCCAAAAAGGAAAAAGAGTTAGGCTGTAATCTCGCCTAGGTGCTTTGCTTCTGCCAAAATCCAATTCCTGCTCTCGTCCTTGATTTTTTGGAAGAGATCCAAAGGCGTGACGAATTTGTTGTTGAACACTCTAGCATTGTGTTCCTTACAGATTTCCCAAGCGATCAACAGAATGGTCGACTTCAGACCCTCTAGGTGGACAGTAGGCGCAGAAACCAGGGCCTGCCAATAATTAAGAACGGTGGGCCTACCCGCACCCAGACTCAACAAAAGGGTCGGGCAGAAAAGCCAATCACCCGCAGCCTGCCAAATGCGCTTGGAAAATATGCACTCGAAAAGGATGTGCCTAGCAGTCTCGGTGTGACACCTACAAAGCTGATATTGAGGGAAATGAGGCCACCACGTAATGGAAAGATGGTCTGATGTCCAAATTTTGTTCTGTAGCACCAGCCAAGTGAAGAATCTACACTTTGGCGGTGTTCCCACACATTCCAGGCAATATTCCCAAAGGAAACCGCACTTGAACCCAGGAACTATGCTTTATAGGTCGAGCCCATTGAGTAATTGTCGTCCGCAGTCATGGACCAAATTATGGTGTCATCAACGTCATGAGTCAGAGTGATTCCCTGAAGAAGGTCCCAAAGGTTGATGAATTGTGCAATGTGTTGAACCATGAAGGAATCAATAGAAATATCCTCCATCCAAGTTTGGTTAGTCATGGCCTCGAAAATGAATCTCTTCTTGCACCTGGAAACCGAGAAGATCAAAGGCGCCTATGATCTAGGGGAATCCCCGTTGATCCACGAGGAATTTCAGAAGGAGGCCTTTCTACCATTACCAATCGTTACCCTTGTGGAAGCGTTAAACAGATCCTCATTGCTCTGATCATTGGGGGTCTCCATGCCGACCTAGGACTTTTTAGGAGCAACCCACTCGTACCAAAGACAACGAAGGCGTAAAGCCCTTGCAAATTTTTCCAGGTCTAGAATTCTCAGTCCCCCTAGCTTCTTAGGGCGACAAACCTTTGTCCGGCTGACCTTGCACTTCCCCCACTGACCGTCTCACTGCAGGCCCAGAGCATGCCCCGGTGGAAATTATCCAAAGATTTTATCATACCTTTGTCCACCTTGATGGTCGTTAGCAGAAAATTGGGCATGGAGGTGAGCACGGATTTGACCAGCTCCATGCAGCCAACCCTGTTTAGAAACTTGGCCTTCCAGGGATTTAGCTTCGAGAACGCATTATCAATGTATGTCTACATGTCGACCTTTCACAATCTCCCCAAGGAAAGCGGAAAACCTAGGTAGTTGATGGGGAATTGGGCCTTATATGCGGGGAAATTTTGCAAGATGGTTGTAAGATCAATGTCAGCACATCTAGTAGGGGCCATGGAACTCTTTGCCACATTCCTTGTGACATGTGAAGGGATATGTACCTCTCCACCAATACCTTCTCGGAGAGCATGAAAATTAAACTCTAATAGGGGTCGCACTTGATAAAATTCACTTTTCTTGAGAAACTTTACACCGCGGTACTAGGGCTGAGCTTGTTCTCCATGCTAAGAGTAAGCATTTCCAAACAATGACCAATGGTCATCGGTTTTAACCCCACCTAAGAGATAAGTAACTCAGACAAGGGCTGCGGTATATCCTCAGACTTCATCAGCACCGCTTGAGTATTACAAACAACAATACCCACCTCAGGATCCGACTACATGAAGATTTTCTTTAAGTAGTCCAGTTTGGCGGGGATACTCTCCTCCCCGATAAATGCAACATCGTGTAGCGCATGCTGATATGTCTCCAACGTATCTATAATTTCTGATGCTCCGTGATGATATTATGCCAATTGCTACATGTTTTCTCCCTTCTTTATAGCATTTTTACATGTTTTCCGAGACGAACCTATTAACAAGATGCCACAGAGCAAGTTCCAAGTTTTCTGCTGTTTTTAGTTTCAGAAAATTTGTTCTCGGAATTGGAAAATTCGAAAGCCAGAAGTCTTAGAAGTACCGAAAACTTCCAGAAGTCCCAAAGAGCCCCGGAGGGGGGCACACCATGGGGTGGGCACGGGTCCCCCAGGCCGCACCACCTGATGGTGTGGGCCCCCTGGCAACTCCCTGGCACCGCCCTTTCGCATATATATACTCCCCCGAGGGAAAACCCTACAAAAATCGACCTTATCCACAAAATACATCCGTAGCTCCGCCGCCACCGCCGACAAGTTTCGGGGGACAGATCTCTGTTCTGGCACCCTGCCAGGACGGGGAAGTGCCCCCGGAACCATCTCCATCGACTCCACCGCCATCTCCATCGCCGCTGCTGTCTCCTATGGTGAGGAGGGAGTAGTTCTCCCCCGAGGCTGAGGACTCTACCGGTAGCTATGTGGTTCATCTCTCTATCCCATGGTGTGATCTATATGTGATCGTGAGCTTTGTAATCTATTTGAATTCGTAGATGTTACTCTTCATCTTTTGCTACTCAAGTGCTTTATTAATATGAACTTTTGAATCACCTTGTCCCGCGGTGTGAAGGTGACAGTGTGCACTGTCACGACCCCGGACCCAGAGATATACAAACTGTCATGTGCTCCTAGCAATGGACTCAAAAGGGCTTTAGGGTTACCAGCCCAGGCCGCAACAAACAACGGCAGGCAGACCGGATTCATCGGCACGTAGTCCGGATCCCCGGTCTACTACTCCTTATGTCCATGCTAGTCATAACCAGATATGTATACCCAAGCATCCACGAGTCGGATGAAACTGAAGGAACGGGACCAAAGTTATACAGAGTTGCTATGTGTCGAGAAAGTGCAACAACAATCGAGGGTTACTGGGGTTACCTCGCCCCAGGCCGATCACATCGACAGGCGGGCTCGGACAAGGATCATCGGCTCCACAACCCCTCGATTGCGGCAACTATGCAGGCATAGCCAAAACTGTATAACAATGAGCTCGAAACCAACAACCGATCAAAGCAGCACTCTAGACATGAAAGCTGTATTAAACAGGTGTTACTAGAGTATAGCTTACAAGCAGAGGTCACACGACCCAACATTACATCAGACAACGGAAGGAAAATTATGTTGCTAATCAACAAGAACCAAAAAGGCCTAAGAGGCCGCAACATAAGGCGACGTCCCAGCCCATAGATTCCAGGCTGCTACCTGGGAACCCCAAACTACTCGTCGATGTCCACGTTGAAACACCACCGGAGTGACGAACTCCACCTGGACCAAAATTAAGCAAACCTGAGTACGGGAGGTACTCAACAAGACTCAGTTAACCTATTATATATCTTCTATCTTCAGAAAGGTTTTATGAAGGCTTTTTTGCGTAAAGCAATCTTTGTTTTCCAAATCGAGGAGGAATAGCACGTCTCATGGAGTATTTTTAAAACAGATGAGAAACTCAACTACTGATATCATCATATTTTGAAACCACCAACATCATTTCCCAAAAACTCACATGCTACAAGGATCACCCCTCCCGGCATCTCCGGGGAGGCACCCTTCAAACATTGCCAACATCTTTTACGCCACTTTCAAGTTATCTATGACCCCGTGACTTTCACCAAGTCGTCCTTAACCGTGGACACGGCTTTCCGAAAGATTTATCCCTGCAGGGTGGTACACTTTACCCACACGTACCATCCGACTCTTAATGCCAAGCTATTGGCACAATTCCGACGATGTGCCGGCAGAGTGTGGTTGGCCACGACCTTTACCTTGTCGAGCCCTATCCATGAGTCAACCCAAACAGGGCCACCCCGTCAACAGGGAGTTGGCCACCTCCTGACGGCACCTGTTCTGTGAGTCGGGATCAAGATCTGTGTACGTCCATCACTTGTCCCGGTCACGCCCTAAACACCTCCAAAAGGTTTTTGACTCACACGTAGATGGAAATCCCAAACTACGTGACTCACGGATAGAACCAAACAAGTTAGTTAGTCGAGCGCGGTCTGTTAGGCCCCGCGTGTGGTTGCACGCTCAGTCTTGGTTTCCGCGGCGAGACCTTACTCCTAGGGTTGGCAAGTATAGGACAAACAACCACTTCCCAAGTGGTCTCCCGTCCAAGCCTTAGTCAAGTTAACCACACAGTGCTCATCTTACCACGTCATCATATCATACTAGGTTATGGCAGCTCTGATTCATCAACCGGATGGAGCAGAGGTAACAAATATGTAAAGCTAAGCGAAGCAGATAGGAGGCTCTGGCGATGCGCACAAGCAATTCTATGGCGGCTAGGAGCAGTGGATCAGGATATTGAGGCGATGCAGCATATAGGTGAACTATATCTAGTAGCATCAAATACTTTAGAATCGAATGCAAATTACGAGAATCAAATGTTGTTGGAAAACATATATGAGCAGATAAGAGGTTATGCTTGCCTTGGTTATAAGAAAACCAGATAAATTCTTCAGGAATAAGTGCTTGACTTGTCGGTTAAGATCAAGTATTCGTCATTGGACTGTTGGCCTTCTCTTCGGAGTCACGTTCTACCGAGGGGGAAACAACACCAAAAAGGAGAACAACAATCAACACATGGCATCGATGCAATGCGCAACATGTATTCATGAGCAAATTAATGCACTTAAATAAAGCCCTAAACATGTTCTTTGGGTTGCTAGGGTTCATATGAAAAATATGCACTTTTACTGAAGTTTGCCCGAAATGGACCCCGGAGGGGGTTTCGGACGGTTATGAAAGTGAGTACCGTTTTAAAAGGTTAAATGGGTTTGAAAACATCATAAAGAGGTTGCACTTGTCATTTTGAGCATTTTGGTATATAACTTCTAGTTTTCTAATTTTAGTGAATAAAAACTTATTTTTCTATTTTTAAATGATTAAACAATATTAAATAAAGGTCATTTTTTAACTTTCCCAAACATGTGTGAAAATGATATATTTGGAAAGAGAATATTGTTCTGAACATATCCATATTTTTCTTATATTTCTCTGATTAATAAAACAGAAGTTATTAATTATCTAAACTTATTCATTTTTCTGGAATTTAATGAAATTCTAAAAATAGGGAATATGACATCACTGTGATGTCACTGTGACATCACAGTGCTCTGTTCTTCACCTTTGAATTCAAATTCGATGAAATGGATGTAAATTAGATGAAACGAAATATACCGAAACGGAGAGGAGATCAAGTGGATCCTGTAGGTGGCGCCGGTTGGCCGAATGGCCACCGGAATACTCGCCGGCGGCGGCATCCGTGGCGGCGGAGCACGGACGGCGGCGGCAACAAGCTGGGGAGCGCGGGGAGACGAGATAAAAGGATGGGGAGGCGAACCACGGCGCGGTGGAGCTCGCAGGGTGGTCGGGGAAGGCCGGGACGGCGAAATCCGCGAGCTTAAGGCCATCCTGGCTTCTCCGCTTTCTCGTGGAGGACGAGGCGACCGAGGCGGTTCTTCGGAGCTTCTTGGAGGGGCCGCGGGTGGCCGGAATCGCCGGCTACGGCGGATCGCCGGGGAAGGTAGGGTTCGGCTCAGAGGGAGAAACAGAGAGGGAGGGAGTAGGCGTGCGAGTGGGGGTGGCTCTGCGGGTGAGCGCTCGATCGAGACGTCTCCTGGGGTCCTCATCCCCTCGCAACTGGGAGAAGGAGGTGGCATCAACAGCCTCGGCGGATCGGCCACGCAGGTGGTCCTTCTGGCCAAAGGAAGAAGAAGGAAAAGAAAAGGGGACTTTTCGGTAACCCCCTGTAATTTTGGGAATCCACAAAGAGGTCCTTTTCTCTTTTAAAACAGCATAGGAAAACATAGTTTTGAGGGCCTTTTTGAAAACAGAAAATTTGGCAAAAATACATTTTGGAAACCTTACAAAATTTCCAACCTCACCATGTATTGCTTTGGTGAAATTGAAATATTTTTCAGAACAAAATTTTGGAAACCAAAATAAGCACTATTTATGGTAATTTCTCAAACCATTTAAATTCAAGTTTTAAATTGGTTTAACATGGTTTAAATTTTTTTTCCATGCATGTATGAGATGACACAACACCACACCCTTATTAACAAAGTTGGGATGTTACATGCACATCGTGTGTGTCTCCTCTATGAATTGTGATGTTTGTCTAGTACCATCTAGGGCGCCCATAGTAACAGTGTGGGGTTAACTAGACACGGGAATGCTTACTTTAAGGAATTCTTTTTGTAGCCCTATGCAATGATTAGTGTTCGTTATTTGTTATGAGATCTCTGTAAACGCTTTGATCACGGTGTAAAGGTGACGGTGTGTGCACCGTGTGGTTTAGCATTATACTTATATTTTGTGTTGGATAACCCTATGAAATTGTGGTGTTTGCGTGGAACCATCTGGGTCCCATGGTGATAGCATGGGGGTTACTTGGTTGCGAAAGTGCTTACTCTGAGGAGTGTTGTTAAAGCCCTACGTATGGATTGGTGTTGTTATTTGACCGGAGAGTGGTTAAGAGTAGCATAGTGAAGAGAAGATATCTAGTTATTCAATTATGTGATCATTGTTGGGAGTGTCTACTATTGAAAGTACGATCCCTAGGCCTTATTTCCAAATATTGAAACACAGTTTTCCGCCTGTTCTGCTACATGTTTGCTTGCTGCCATATTTATTTCAGATTTATATTATCACTTATTATCACCCATATTACTTGAATTTTACTCTCTCTTTGCCGAACTAGTGCACCTATACAACTGAAAATTGTACTAGGTGTGTTGGAGACACAAGAGACTTCTTGTATCTTGATTGCAGGGTTGCTTGAGAGGGATATCTTTGACCTCTACCTCCCTGAGTTAGATAAACCTTGGGTGATCCACTTAAGGGAAACTTGCTGTTATTTTACAAACCTCTACTTTTGGAGGCCCAACATTGGCTACAAGAATAGAAGCGTGTTTAGACATCAAGCTCTTTTCTGGCGCTGTTGCCGAGGAGGTAAGGTAAAAGGTACTCACATCCTCGGGTGTGAGTGTTCGAAGTTATTTCCTTTAGATTCTGCAATTAAATATTTTTGTTTCTTGTTTTTACTAGTTAGGCTTAATGGAAAATAACAAAAATATGAGAGATCTTTATAATATTTATCTTGAGTTAGGATATGAAGTGTTTGAAGAGAAAATTAAAAAATCTCCCAAGTTTTGAATACTTTGAACACTATTATTTCTAATGCTATGGAAAAGTCTAAGCTTGGGGAAGCTAGTTTTGATGAATATGATATTTTTAGTCCCCCAAGTTTTGAGGAGGAAATTTTCATTGATGATACTTTGCCTCCAATATATGATGATTATAATGATTGTGGTATTCTAGTTCCACCTGTTTGTAATGATGAATATGATATTTTCAGTCCACCTACAATAGAGGAAAATATTAATTATGATTACAATATGCCTCCTATATTTGATGATTATAGTGATGAGAATAATAATGATAGCAATTTTGTTGAATTTTCTCCCACTACTATTAATAACAATGACTAGGCTTATGTGGAGAGTAATAATTCTTTTATGCATGTGGCTCGTGATAAGAATGTTCCTTGTGATAGTTATATTGTTAATTTTATTCATGATGCTAATGAAAGTTATTATGAGAGAGTGTCGAATCTGTGACTCAACAAATCCCTCGGGTGAACCCATAGGGTTTCGAATAGGAGAACCCATGAGCGCTGGTGACGATCGTCGGCTAGACAGGGGGCACGATTTACCCAGGCTCGGGGCCCTCGTAGAGGTAAAACCCTTACTCTTGCCTATGTCGATCTGTATTATCGAATAGATCGGTTACAGTGGTGGTTGCTCAAGTCAAGAGTACGCTCTCGAGCTCAAGGCTTTGGTGGTGCGGTATTGCTTGGTCCTCTTGCGGTGGTTCTCCTGGCCTTATATAGATGGCCAGGTCTCAAATCCTACCCGGGGAGGACTCGAACTCTAACCCTATGTCGGTTACAAGTTTCCTATCTTAGCCCGCAAGGCATTGCGGGTGGGCTTCAAGTGGGACTTCCAGAATACTCCAAGGCTTCCCTTCTTGGGCTTTAGCCTTGGGCCTAAGACGGGGTGTTCTTACTCGCAGGGTCCAAGGTCCATCCCTTCGTCAGTAGCCCCCGAGCGTTTGCTCGATTGGGATTTTTCCAGTCGAGTAGACGGTCAGATTTTTTGTCTTGCTTTCCTTCGGATAACCATTATGGTCGTTTTCCGTTTTGAGGGTGTATACCCTGTGCGATGAGCTTTTTATACCCGAGTATCGAGCAATGAAAGTGTCCGTGTTTTATGGCTGTTTTTCGCAGAAGGATGTGGCGCAGCAGCTTGGCTCTCCCGAAAGATCAGGGCCAATTAATTGCAACTAGGGCAAAAACAGTTCTGGCGTACACAGATTCGAGGCCTCCAACTTGAACCCGATGAGGTGATCATTGCGACTGGGCCGTAGAGGTCTTACCGAGTCGAACTTAACCTATGGGGGTACCCGGCGCGTCCGCTAGGATTTTTCTTCGTGTTGTTGACACGGAATTATACCAGAGGACGCAGCTTGAGTGCGATTCCAGGCCCTCGAGAGAGATCGGTTGGGTCTTACCTTCATATTCAAAAGAATATGGCATCCGGATGTACCAAGTCGGCTGAACAATCCAAGTCTATGATGTGTAGACATCGTGTGATTGAGTGGCATGATCTGCATACCCGCACAGTTTTAGGTCTGTGGTTTCCTAAATATGAAAACCAAGCTATTTTTGTCCATACGAAAGAGTTTTCGTGTTTGGAGTTTTATGCCCATACGAAAAAGCTTTCGTGTTTAGGGTCTTGATTTCCTGTGAAAGAATTTTCACACCATAATTTGTCCATACGAAGTTATTTTCGTGTTTTGGAACTTTCATTCGAAAGATTTGCCATCTTGATGATGCACGCGATGACGTCATGGCGCACTTTTATCCTCCCGATGGGACGTGACGAAGCGAGAGCAGAAGTGCTGGCCCACCTTGTCAGCTTTTTGACCGGAAACGAGACGTCGTTACCGGTTTTTACGCGAACTGCGCGCAGTAAATGCGCACGATCCACTGTTAGGATCGTGGCACGAAACAGCATCCGCCGCCCTTTCGTTTCGCCTTGGCACGTGGCGGCCGCGATGGATGCCACGTGGCTCAACGAGCGGTCAGGATCGAGTGGCTTTGTGTACAAATATAGGCCTTAGGTGAAACGGTGAAAATTTCCCCAGCCTTCGTCTTCTTCATTCTTCGTCTTCCTCGTTCTCCACCCCTTCTCTCCTCGAGCTCGCACCAGCGCCAATGGCTGGAGGCAAGAAGCGCGGCGCCGTTGTTTCTTCGTCGAGGGCGACGGAGGAAGTTCTTGCGCCACCCGCACCGCGCTCGGGCGATTGGCGTTCGCCCAATACCACGAACAAGAGCGTTAAGGAGATGCAAAGGGAGGGGTTGCTGCCTCCGGAAGCTGACAAGCGGGTGCGCCTCGGCAAGAAGGAGGAGGTACGCAATCCCCGCGCGAATGAACGCGTGGTTTTCGTGGACCACATATCGCGCGGGCTCTCCTTTCCTCTTCACCCCTTTCTCATGGCGTTGTTGTATGTCTACGGCATATAGCTCCACGATCTGCCTCCGAATGCAGTGCAGCACATATCGTGCTTCATTGTGTTCTGCGAGTGCTTCTTGGGCATTCGCCCACATTGGAGCCTCTGGAAGGCCCTCTTCAAGGTCCGTGTCTTCCGCGAGAAATCGTGGGTAGAATCTGAGCCTGGCGAGCCGCTGCGCACCGACGGCTTCGGAATCCAGGCGAAATCGGACAGCAGCTACTTCGGGATGCACTTCATTGACTCCGCCCAAGGATGGAGGAAGAAGTGGTTCTACGTCATCGACAACAGCACGGGTGGAGCTCATGAATTCCACCCATTCGCTGTCCTCAAGAGGCGGAAATCATGGGCGCATAAGCTGTCGGCTGAAGAGAAACAGGGTTGTCACGCCGCTACTCGCCAAGGTGGCTGCCCTTCGGGACCAATCCACTGGAGTTGTGCTGAACGGGCTGCACCTAGCGAGCATCTTCCTCAAGCGCAGGATCCAGCCCCTGCAGGACAGGTCTTCCATGATGTGGGAGTACCAGGGTGCTGAAGACCCTAGTCGCGTGAGCCGTGAAGAGCTCTCGAATGTCGAATTCGAGAAGAAGATCGCGGCCATCACCAGCTTGAAGGTGGGCGAAACCTTCCCCGGCTGCACTGTCGCAGCTTTCGAGGCGTCAAGGCCTCCACCACCCGAAGTAAGTTTGCGTTTTCCTTTGACTTTGTTTCTTTTCTTGTTCGGAAATTTGGTCGACTGAAATTTTTCCTCCCTTTTCTTCTATCTTCTTTTTGTAGAGCTTAGCCGTGGCCACCTGCTACCCGCCAATGTCTGGGGAGGAGGCCTCGGACTTGTTGGCGAGTAACCTGGACGGTCCAGCCGACACCAGCGTTGCTAACGCTTCATCGAGTTCCGAGCGTGACTCCTCAGATGGCGCGGAGGATTCGGGCAGCGGTCTCCTCCACCGCAAACGCCGCCGAGTGGAGGACGATGAGGCCACCTCCAAGGATAACTCTTTGGATAAGGAATCGCCCGGGAAGGGGCCCCTCAACGTGACTCCGCTACGCACGCGCGCCCCTTCTCCCTCGTTTCCAAATATCCAAACCGCCTGGAATGCGGATATGTTGGATGACGAAGATGACGATGAGCAAGTCCTTCTTCTTGTTCTTAGTCGAACATTCTCTTTTCGCTTCTTTTTGATGTGTTGTCTTCATGGTAGTCTGCAAGCTATCAGCCCTGGTAGATTCGTATCTTCTCTTCCTCTCGAAAAGAGGAACAAAGTTGCAGCTGCGGGTGGGACCCCTACCGCCGACACCGTCCAGAATTCGCCGAGTACAGCCCCCACTGTGACAACTACGGAATACAGAATTCCTAGTTTTGCTGCTGGGGCCTCGACTCCGAAGGAAGTGTCGGGTAGCTCAGCGGATCCCCTCTCCTTAGCCTAAGGCCAGGTAAATCTTGTTGCTTGTTTCTTCAAACTGTACTTCGTTAATTTGGATTTTCTTATCGGGTGCACGGCAGTGCTCCCGATGGGAGTAGCCCCCGAGGCTGTAGTTGATCGCGTGCGATTGGCTACAGGCTCAAAGGTGTAGACTTTATCTCTTCTCTTTGCTTTATCGGGTGCACGATAGTGCTCCCGATGGGAGCAGCCCCCGAGGCTATACTCGAATGTTTGCAATCGTGTATAGGCTCAATTTTCTCTTCTCTGATTCTTCTATCTTCATGTTTTTGCAGTCACTCCTTGACTCCCTTGTGGCCGTTGGCCGCCACGTTGTTCTGGCTGAAACAGAATGCGGGACCCTTTGATTGGATCGCGATTGAATTGTCGCCGAAAATGAGCTCCTTCGAAGTAAGTTTATCGCCTTCTTCCATCTTATCTCTTTATTTCTGCCAATTTCTTTGGTTCTGACAACCATTGTTGCGCAGCTCAAGTTGAGTTTATGAAGGCCAAGAAGGCGGATGCCTCCACTCGGGAAAGTGCTCAGGAGGCTCAGTTGGCAGATGCTCGACAGAAACTTGAGTCCTCCCGCATGTTGTCGGCTGACCTCGAAGGAAACCTTGCGGGTGCCCAGGATGCTCTGAAGAAGCTGGAGGAGGCTGGCACCAAGGCGGACTCTGACCTTGTCGACTTCCTTCGCCCTTTGGCCGAACGTTTTGCGGGTAAGTTTGCATTTGATCCCTTATTGTCTTCTGATTGTCTGGTAGGTCTTTGGATTTCAATATTTCTCTCTGCAGGTCTTCTAGGCGTCCCGTTGGAGCTGCCTGGGGTCCAACGGGTGGATGCTTTGACTGATTCCTGTACTCAGCTCAAGAAGCACGCTGATGGGGTTTGCACCCTGATCGGCAATGCCATTCGAGTGCTGACGCAGCTTCACGGTCGTCTTCTGGTCGACGCTGTGTCTCCGCCTGCGCTGGGTGATCTTTTGAAGATTTTCTTTGAGAGCAATCTCCTTGACGCCTACGCGGTTTCTCAGTCAGAGTCTGGGGCGAAGACCGTCATCCAGTTCGCGCTGGCGCATGGAGTCACGGGTTTGGAGGAGGCGTACTCGGACCTTCCCGTCGATCCTTCTTCGGGAAAAAAGGTAGCGCTTCGTCGTTTTGGCGATCCAGCTAGAGTCCTCGCCCGGAAGTTATCTGAGTTGATCGCCCGTGTTAGTCGTAGGGGGAGCACTGCCGCGAGTGGCAGCACAACCGCAGCTCCTTAGTATATTTTCTTCGTAGCTCGCCCTTTTGATTGTAATGAACCTTGGGATGTATTCCCGTATCGTTTAATCGATATGTTCTTCTGATATCTGAGATGATTCCTGTGATTGATTTGTTTATGTGTTTCCTCCCGATGGGAGTAGCCCCCGAGCACCTGTCGAATAGGCGGTTGTTATATCTCGAATAGGGCATCTTATTCCTTGACTTTCCTTGTATTCTTCCAGGTAGCCGAGGTTGCTGCGGAGTCTTCAGGTGGACTTGCTGCCCAAGCGAATCCTCTTGTTGCCGCTGTTGGTACCTTTGCGAGCCTCCGTGACCGTGTTGCGGATGGTGAGCGCAAGCTAAAAGCATTGCATGGGGTAGCGGATGTAGCCAAGTCCAAACAGAAACTGGCGGTTGAACGTGAGCAGTTTGTGATGGATGAATTGGCGGATGTTGCCAGGGATTTGCTCTGTAAGTAATTCAGCCCCATAGCCTTTTGTGTCTTGTACCTTTCTTTGATCATATACCTTTGTTTTTCAGTTGTTCAGACGGATGATAGGAGTGAGAAGCAGTGGGTGGAGAACCACATCCTTCAGGAAGCTGACAGCTCAAAACCCCATGCGAGTAACTTTTGGTCCGATCGGAGTCGGGGTTTTGTGCTTGCTACCTTGACGTTTCGAGTCATCCAGGCAAAGATGCTCGTGAGTTTCTTTCACGAGGTATTGATTGCCATGAATGCCGCTTTCTATCCGTTGGAGAGGGGTCCCGAAGATTGGAACCATCTTCTCAGGGTTTTCGGGCGAGAAGGAGAAATTCGCGAGTGTGTACGCAATCAGATGATCTGCGGCTCGGTAGTGGCTCTTTCTTTCGTCCGGTTGTGGCATCCTGAGGTGAATTTCAACTCTGTAGCTAGACTCCCTGATGGTCCAATCGACATGGCTCCTCATTATAGGGTTGTTCGACCTGCAGCAGAGGAAATCATTCGATTGACCTCGGTAGAGGTGGATCGGGTGTTGGCGGCTGAGAATACTCATCGCCATGTGTAATTGTAGGATGTATGTATCCTGTTGGGTTGTGCAGTTGTGTAAAACTGTTGTAAGGTGTCTACCTTGTATATATAAAATTCTTCCTGTGATGCTAAGTTAGGCCTAGCCCCCGTGTGTTTGTGGGGTGTATACCTGTTACTTTTAGCATGTAAGGATGGAGAACTCGAGTAGCTATGGTTGAGAAACCATGTATTTTATTGCAATGACTAAGAAGTCATGTGTTTTTCTTTCGAGCTACAAGATGGCTAATATAGCCTTATTAGTATGAGTAAAGTAAATCTAGGGATAAAATTTGCGGAGTTGTGCAACATTCCAAGGGTTGGAATAGATGCCTCCAGTCGTCGGATTCTTCAGTCGATAGGCTCCACCTGGGATAACTTAGTGTATTATGAAGGGTCCTTCCCATGGTGGCTCGAGCTTGTGTCCTTCCTTATGCTTGAGCCGTAGAACCAGATCTCCTACTGTGAAGGCTCTGTGGCGTATGCGGCGACTGTGATAGTTTCGCAACGACTACTGGTATATTGCGGATCTTGCGAGTGCAATATCGCGCATTTCGTCGAGTGCGTCCATATCATCTACGAGTGCCATGTTGGAGGTTTCTTCGCGGTAAGCCATGACCCGTGGGGTGCTGAACCTGACATTCTCGGGAAGGACTGCTTCAGCCCCGTATACCATAAAAATGGTGTGTAGTTTGTGGATCGATTTGGAGTTGTGCGGAGGCTCCATAGCACGGAGGGTAGCTCTTCTTCCCAATGTCCCGCTGCTGGGTGTAGGCGATCAAGTAGACGTTTATTGATGCCAGCCGAAACTAATCCGTTGGATCGTTTGACTTAGCCATTGGTTTGCGGATGAGCGACTGAAGCGAATTTGAAGATGATTCCCTTTTCTTCGCAGAACTGATGTGTTTCCTTTGCCGTGAAGTTGCTACCATTGTCAGTCTTGATGTCGTGGGGTATTCCAAATCTGCATATGATGGAATCGAGGAATTTGACGGCGCATTGGGCGCTAGCTGAGGTTACTGACATAGCTTCGATCCACTTTGTAAATTTGTCGACTGCGACCAGCAAGTGTGTGTATTCACCTGGTGTGGACTTGCGTAATGGTCCTACCATGTCTAGCCTCCATTGTGCAAAGGGCCAGGCGATGGGTATCATATGTAATTCCGTAGCGGGTGCGTGTGGTTTTGGTGCGAATCGCTGGCAAGCGTTGCACCTGTCGACCAGTTCATTTGAGTCTATGGCTGCTGTAAGCCAGTAGAATCCTGCTCGGAAGGCTTTTCCCATGATTGCTTTCCAGCTAGCATGATGTCCACGGTCTCCTTGGTGGATGTCTCGCAGTAATTCCTTGGCATCTTCGGGTGCTATGCATTGTTGCAGTATGCCTGAGATGCTCTGTTTGTACAATTCTCCGTTGAGCACCCGAAAGGATTTGCTGCGTCTGATTATCTGTCGAGCCTCGCGAGGGTCTGCTGGGAGCTGTTTGGCGGATAAGTAGTCGAGGTATTTCTGTGTCCAGACTGGCTCGACCAGAAAAACTTGTCGCGAAATATTATGAATGAGCTCGATAATAGCAATTTGCGGGCTAACCTCTGTTTCCAATGCTGCTGGTGCTCCTACAGTTTTCTTGACTTTGACTGATCGTCTAGTCATCCGCTCGAAATATATCCCTGGCGGTATGGGTGTGTTTGTGGAACCCATGTTCGCCAGCCTGTCTGCTTCTTCGTTGCTGGATCTCGCAATGTGCTTCAGTTCGCATCCTTTGAAACTTCCTTCGAGTAGGTTGTACATGTCACGATTGGCGACCATGTTCTCAGCAATAGCGTCGCACTCCTTCATTGTCTGTTGCACGATGAGATTGGAATCGTCGTAGATCATCAGTCGGGTGGCTCCGCACGCAACTGCCATCTCCATCCCATGCAACAGGGCCTCGTCTTCTGCGTCGTTGTTTGATGTTGGATCATCGGGTGGAAAATCCAGTCGTAGGACGCACTGCAGCTTGTCTCCTCTGGGTGATATTAGGACGATCCCAGCTCCTGCTCCTTCGTTTCTCTTGGATCCGTCGAAGTACATGATCTAGTTACTCGTGTATTCCGGCGGCCCGGGTGTTTGTAGTTCTGTCCACTCGCTCAGAAACTCCACGAGTACCTGGGACTTCACGGAATTGCGCCCTGCATAGATGATGTCCCAAGCGCCCAGCTCGATGCTCCATTTTGCTATTCTTCCGGATGTCATTGGGTTGTTCATGATTGTACCGAGTGATGCATCATTAACCACTGTTATGGTATGTTCCTGAAGTAGTGCTTGAGCTTTCGAGCGGTGAGAACAACTCCATATGTGAGCTTCTGGTACTGAGGATATCGTTGTTTGCACGGCGAGAGCACCTCGCTGATGTAGTAGATCGGTCTTTGAACTCCATATGTCTTGCCATCCTCAGGTCGTTCGACCACGATGGCCGTGCTGATGACCTGGTTTGTTGCGGCTAGGTATAGGTATAGTGGCTCCCTCTCTTGTGGTGCTGCAAGAATGCGCCTGCTCTGCAAGGATTGTTTCAGGTCTGCAAATGCCTGCTTAGCTTCTGGTGTCCATTCGAACTTGTCCGTCTTCTTCAACAGGTTGTAGAAGGGTAACGCCTGCTCGCCTAATCGTGCGATAAAACTGCTCAAGGCGGCTAGTCGCCCTGCGAGTTGTTGGACTCCGCGTAGATTGGTTGGCTCCTTCATTGTCAAGATTGCTTGTATCTTCTCCGGGTTGGCTTCGATTCTTCTGCCGGATACCAGGTACCCGAGAAGTTGCCCTGCTGGGATGCCGAAGACGCATTTTGTCGGGTTGAGCTTAATCCTGTATGCGTTTAGAGCGTCAAATGTTTCTCTGATGTCCTCGAGGAGTGTATCCTCCACTCGAGTCTTGATGAAGATGTCGTCAACGTACACTTGTACGTTCTTGCCAATGAGCTTGGCGAGGCATTTTTGCATGCAGCGCTGATATGTTGCGCCTGCTTTCTTGAGCCTGAAGGGCATTGTCGTGTAGCAGTACACACCGTGAGGTGTGATGAATGTTGTCTTCTCCTCGTCTTCCTGCTTCATCCGGATCTGATTGTATCCCGAGTAGGCGTCCAAGAAGGAGAGGCGTTGACAGCCTACGGTGGAGTCCACGATCTGGTCGATTCGTGGGAGGGGAAAGTTATCCTTGGGGCAGTGCTTATTCAGTGACGTGTAGTCGATGCACACTCGAAGGATGTTGGTGTTATTCTTTGGGACCAGCACCGGGTTTGCTAACCAAGTGGATATTTTGATCTCCCTGATGAATTTTACTGCTAGCAATCTGTTTACTTCTTCCCCAAGCGCTTTCTGCTTGGGTTCTGAGAATCGTCGAGTGGTCTGCTTGATGGGTTTTGCGTCTTTGTAGACTTCGAGTGAGTGCTCGGCGAACTCCCTGGGTATTCCTGGCATATCTGAGGGCTGCCAGGCGAAAATTTCCCAGTACTCACGGAGGAGTTCGACGAGCGCGCTTTTCTATGCTGGCGAGAGGGTAGTTGAAACCATCGCTGTTTTCGCAGAATCTGTCGGGTGCACCTGATGTTTTCGAGTGTCGCTTTTGGCGCTGAATTCCAACTCTGGCGCGTTTTCCTTTGTGAGGGGCATCACGGAGTGATCCGTGGTCTTTGCTATCTCCTCCAGTTCTTCTTGCATCCCGAAAGATTTTGCGATCTCGTTGAACTCGATGTCGCACTTGTTGGTCTTCTGGAAATCTCCGTCGATGGTGATTACACCATATTCCCCGGGTAGCTTGAGCTTCAGGTACGCGTAATGTGGTACTGCCATGAATCTTGCGAACGCTGTTTGACAAAGAAAGGCGTGGTACTGTGAGGGCCATGTCATGGTGGTATCACGGCAGATGCCATAGGATGGCTAATCTGTTGGGGTCGATGGATGCTGGAGGTGCTTGGGGAGGGATCACGCAGCGAGTAGCCGCGTGTGGGGTGAATCAAGCACTGCAAACAACAAGATCTACCCAGGTTCAGGGCCCTCGTGTGGAGGTAAAACCCCTACTCCTGCCTTTCTCTCTTTATATGTGTGTGTCACCGAGTAGCCACAATACAGTTTTGGCCTATAGCCGAGTAGCCACTCTTCTCTCTAGGCGATGTGTATGCTAAGGGTTCTCTTGAGGCAGCGACCCTCGCACAGGAGGGGGCAGGGCACCTCATATACTGGTGCCCAGCCGGATACAGCCAAGAGGGAAAAGTACAACCAGATGTCGACATAGTGTGCACACTGCACACTTCCAGCTTCTCGCTGACAGCTTTGGCTACCTAGTTTGTCTTGTGTGCAAAGTCGTTGTCCAAAACCAAGTTGATGATATGTTATCACTGTCACGGCCACAGGGTAGGCCCCCTAACCTGCGTCGTCCTGCTGACACCCTGGCACGGATAAGCACGCGCTCTGCAGATGAACAGTGAGCCAGTACGGACCCAGGATACGCGGGATCCTATGTCAGAACGGCTCCTTTGACTTCTGGCCCGAGTAGGAACTCACTCCCTCTACTCGGAGCACTTCCTCTACTCGGAGGAACATAACTTCCTTGATTCTTTCTCCTGGCCATCAGCGTGTATGGCCGAATAGCAGTCGACCGGGTAGCGAGTACCGGGTAGCCAGCTACTCTGCCAAACGTCTCTTCTGACCTTGCCCTTAGCACTTGCCTTTACCCTACTCGGGGGTAACCCCCCGACATTAGTCCCCGAAGCTGGTAGAATCCTGCGAACTTGTTCACTGGGCTCTTCCAGCTTAAAACAAATCCTTGTCTTTGAACTGTAAAACACCGAGTAGCACCTCCGAGTAGCTTTCAACTCCTGCTTGAATCTCTTCTTCTTCGAATAGCATCATTTCTCTTCTATGATGCTGAGTAAAAAGACGTTATCGAAATCTCGAACAGAATCTCAGCGTGGCAGAGCAAATCTATCTCTCTGCATCGCTACTGGGCACGTGTCACGCCCTCGTACCCCCGACGCCTCGGTGCCTGGGATATGACAGACCACGCGCCCATCACTGCGACCAGCGCCCACCGGCCCGTTAGGTCACTTCAACCGCATTTATCAGCCCACGATCTCGACGTGGGATCAATTGCGCCCGTTACGCGTGCAATATGCTCTGTGTGCGTTTCTAACCGGCTCGCATCCCACGTCGCACGATCTCCATGCACAACTGATCCCACTAACTCTGCTGGTAACGGCAACCCGAGGGGAGAGATAAATACCCCCTCGGTAACTCCTCCTTCTCTTTCCTGCTCGCATTCATCTCCTGCCTTGCTGTTTTCGCAGAATCTGTCGGGTGCACCTGATGTTTTCGAGTGTCGCTTTTGGCGCTGAATTCCAACTCTGGCGCGTTTTTCTTTGTGAGGGGCATCACGGAGTGATCCATGGTCTTTGCTATCTCCTCCAGTTCTTCTTGCATCCCGAAAGATTTTGCGATCTCGTTGAACTCGATGTCGCACTTGTTGGACTTCTGGAAATCTCCGTCGATGGTGATTACACCATATTCCCCGGGTAGCTTGAGGTTCAGGTACGCGTAATGTGGTACTGCCATGAATCTTGCGAACGCCGTTCGACAAAGAAAGGCGTGGTACTGTGAGGGCCATGTCGTGGTGGTATCACGGCAGATGCCATAGGATGGCTAATCTGTTGGGGTCGATGGACGCTGGAGGTGCTTGGGGAGGGATCACGCAGCGAGTAGCCGCGTGTGGGGTGAATCAAGCACTGCAAACAACAAGATCTACCCAGGTTCAGGGCCCTCGTGTGGAGGTAAAACCCCTACTCCTGCCTTTCTCTCTTTATATGTGTGTGTCACCGAGTAGCCACAATACAGTTTTGGCCTATAGCCGAGTAGCCACTCTTCTCTCTACGTGATGTGTATGCTAAGGGTTCTCTCGAGGCAGCGACCCTCGCACAGGAGGGGGCAGGGCACCTCATATACTGGTGCCCAGCCGGATACAGCCAAGAGGGAAAAGTACAACCAGATGTCGACATAGTGTGCACACTGCACACTTCCAGCTTCTCGCTGACAGCTTTGGCTTCCTAGTTTGTCTTGTGTGCAAAGTCGTTGTGAAAAACCAAGTTGACGATCTGTTATCACTGTCACGGCCACAGGGTAGGCCCCCTAACCTGCGCCGTCCTGCTGACACCCTGGCACGGATAAGCACGCGCTCTACAGATGAACAGTGAGCCTGTACGGACCCAGGATACGCGGGATCCTGTGTCAGAACGGCTCTTTTGACTTCTGGCCCGAGTAGGAACTCACTCCCTCTACTCGGAGCACTTCCTCTATTCGGAGGAACATAACTTCCTTGATTCTTTCTCCTGGCCATCAGCGTGTATGGCCGAATAGCAGTCGACCGGGTAGCGAGTACCGGGTAGCCAACTACTCTGCCAAACGTCTCTTCTGACCTTGCCCTTAGCACTTGCCTTTACCCTACTCGGGGGTAACCCCCTGACATTAGTCCCTGAAGCTGGTAGAGTCCTGCGAACTTGTTCACTGGGCTCTTCCAGTTTAAAACAAATCCTTGTCTTTGAACTGTAAAACACCAAGTAGCACCTCCGAGTAGCTTTCAACTCCTGCTTGAATCTCTTCTTCTTCGAATAGCATCATTTCTCTTCTATGATGATGAGTAAAAATACTTTATCGAAATCTCGAACAGAATCTCAGCGTGGCAGAGAAAATCCATCTCTCTGCATCGCTACTGGGCACGTGTCACGCCCTCGTACCCCCGACGCCTCGGTGCCTGGGA
The DNA here is from genome assembly GCA_028641055.1 of Alopecurus myosuroides. NCBI lineage: Eukaryota > Viridiplantae > Streptophyta > Magnoliopsida > Poales > Poaceae > Alopecurus > Alopecurus myosuroides. Next base: position 35,985,234 of record CM054060.1, read on the forward strand.
TATGACAGACCACGCGCCCATCACTGCGACCAGGGCCCACCGGCCCGTTAGGTCACTTCAACCGCATTTATCAGCCCACGATCTCGACGTGGGATCAATTGCGCCCGTTACGCGCGCAATATGCGTTGTGTGCGTTTCTAACCGGCTCGCATCCCATGTCGCACGATCTCCACGCACAACTGATCCCACTAACTCTGCTGGTAACGGCAACCCGAGGGGAGAGATAAATACCCCCTCGGTAACTCCTCCTTCTTTTTCCTGATCGCATTCATCTCCTGCCCCTTCGTTTCTCCGCCGCCGTAGAGCACTCCGCCGCCGCGCATCCTTGCCGTGCCGCTGCTCCATGCGACGCCGGAGAGACAGAGAGCACTCCCTCCACTCGAAACTCCAGAAATATTCCACCAATTCATCTCCTCTCCATGGCTCGCGGAGACGACGACGCCCGCGCCGGATGGGCGGGATCTGAAGTCACGGCGGAGGATTGCCAATGGCTGGTCAACACCCGCCGTGTCCCTCCCGGCGTGCGGTGCAGGAAGCCGGACGGCGAAATCTTCCCCACGCCGGAGGCGGACGAGTTCGTCGTCTTCCTCGCGCACTTCAAGCGAGGATTCGGCCTCCCAGTGTCAGATTTCTTCAAGGACTTCTTGAATCACTTCGGGCTGCAGCCGCATCACCTGCCCCCCAATGTCGTGGTGATGCTCGCGTTCCACGCCATGGTCTTCGAGGCGTTCCTGGGCGTGCGCCCAACTGTTCATACCTGGGCGCGCTACTTCTTCTTCCGGAAGCAAAGCGTCCCCAAGCCCGGAAGTACGGAGAGCTCCCGCACCATGACGAAGACGGGAAGCGCCATGATGCTGCAGCGCGGCTCCGCCAACCACCCACGCATCAAGGGGCTCGACACGGTTCGCAAGTGGCAGCGCACCTTCCTCTACGTCAAGAACGTTCCCGCCGAAGAAGAAGCGCAAGTCACGGACCGGATAGGGCTCCCCAAGTGGACGATCACGCCGCCAACCCAGCAGAATTGGGGATACAAGCCGAAGAATCATGGCGATATCCTTCAGATCGAGAAGCGTCTCGCCGAGCTGAAGGGGTTAGGATTCAAGCGCGATGATCCCATCGCGTGCTGGATCTCGCGGCGAGTGCTCCCGCTTCAGCGCCGCTCCCACATAATGTGCTATATGGGAGGCAGCCGGGACTGCATGAGGACCACCACCTTCGAGCTCAGCACCGCGGATGTAGCCGTCTGGGCGCGTTCCATCATGAAGACCAGCCTCACCGACACCTGGCAATACGGCTTCGTGCCGTATAGCCGTGACAAGCCAATTGAACAGGTTAGCCCTTTATGCTTTATCTCTGCATTCTGATACCGAGTAGGTGGCTTTCCAGCTTAGTATGCTTAGTCTTTGTATGCTGCGCCGAGTAGAACACCACTAGCATCTCGTTGGCTTTATGTGCTTTGTGTTGGCACACCATGTTGAGTAGAGAACCTTAGCCAAATATGCTTTGTGTTTGCATGCTACTATGAATAGGAATTTCTGGACTCATATGCTTTGTGTTTGCATTTTGTACCGGGTAGGATTCCTTAGCCTTGTGCTCAACTGATTTGTATTGCCTGCTTGTCTTTCCAGCATATTGATCGCCAGCTTGTTGAAAATGAGGAGCGCTTCGAGGCCAACTGGAGCAAAGACCGAGAAGAGGACGACGAGACCGCCTATGACACGCAGGACACCCTCTGTGTCCCTCGCGCCGAACAGCCGGGTAAGCACCAAGTTGATGCGTCCATTCGGGACTGGTCCGAGGACGACGAAGAAGGTGACTGAGTTCGCCTCTCTAGTTGCGAGTAGCGCAATCCAATTTCCCTTTCCGTTTCTCAACTCCTTTTTCTCCTCTACTCTGCAGATGACCCCGAGGCGGACGAGGAAGACGAGGACGCCCTCGACGTCGATCCTGTTGCTGTGGCTTCTCCTACTACTCGGAAGAGGGCGGGTAGCGGTGCCCAAGAGCCTGCTGCCAAGAAGCCCAAGAAGACCGAGAAGAACAAGAACGTCTCCAGCAGAAAGCCACTCCCCACCCGCAAAGGGTAAGTAATTTCCCTCTTAAGTCACATTATGCTGCTGCTTCTCGGTGTTCTCTTCCCCTCCTCTTTTTCTGAACTCCCTTTCTCCTTCAGCGATCCTCTGGACGCTGATGCTGCTGTAGCTCCCACCACCTCCAAGAGGAAATCTGTCATCGACCTCGAGCAACTCGTTGATCTCTCCGAGGATGAGGAGTTGAGGACGAGCCAGCAGCACGGGATAGGACGCGTGCGCCCTCTCCCGTGAAGGAAGAAGAAGAAGGCACCAACGCCGAGGACACGGGCACTGGTGCCCAAGACATGGACCAGGAGCAGCAGGCCCGCGCAGAACAGAGTGCGCAGGATGCTTCTCATGATGAAACACCCCCTTCTCCCCCAGCTGCCTCAGCTGGGGAGAATATCGAACAAGATGCCGAGCACCAAGGCCATGCCGCCCTTGAGCGGCAAGACGAGAACCTGGAGCAGCCGGAAGACGAAGCTGCTGTTCAGGACGACCCCGCGGCCCAGCCGCGGGTAGAAGAAACAGAAGATGTACGACCCGATCCCGCTGCCGAGCAGCGGGTTGAGACGACTGCGGTGGAGCAAGACCTGCAGGACCAAGCGCAGCTAGACGCTGCGCCGGGTAGCCGGCCCCCTGTGCCGCCTACCCAGCAGGCTACTCCACCTACTGCACCGAGCCCTCCACGACCACAGAAGAAAACCAAGACTGCACCGAGCCCTCCGGCAAAGCAAAGCACGCAGAAAACCGCGCCGAGCCCTCCTCCCAAGCAAGGCACCAAGAAGGCTGCTTCTCAGACGGATGCTACCGGGAAGAAGGCCGTCCAGTGTGACGCCCCAACTCGCAGGAACCCGCCGCGCCATGCTGCGCAGGATGCTGCTCTGATGCCGCCGCCGAAAACAACCGTGAAGCCTGCCGCGAAGAGCGCGCAGTTTACAATTGGCGCTCATGGCAGTTCTGCTAGCGCGGGCGAAGGGTCGAGTGTTGTTCAGCCTCAACCCAGCTTCCTGCCATACATGCTACAGATGGCCAAGCAGCACAGTATTGAGTTGACCAAGGGCGAGCAGCGGATCGCCCTTACGAAGGGCGTCCAGGCCAAGGCGGTGGACGCCAAGTTGCCGGAGAAGAAGAAAACCCTTGCGTTCTACTCACGCGAGGCCCAAGAGACTGAGGTGCAATCCGAGGGGCTCCAGCAGATGATTGACCGAGTAGGCTTCATCGACCAGGTGTGGGAAAGCGCCGCCCATGGCAACAAGACTTGGGATGGCACCACCGTGGGCTCGCTGGACCACTGGCGTATTGACTGGAACAAGGCTGACATGGGCTACAATCCCATGACCATCGCCTCCAACACAAGCACGCTGGCCGCGAAGCTATTCGTTCACCGCAAAGCCGTCGAAGACATCGAGCAGACATACGCTGTAAGTTTTGTTTGCTTGTTCCGAGTTGCGACTTTTCTTCTCTTCTATTCTTCTTTTTCTCCTTAGCCATCTTCTTTTTCTCCTTAGCCACTACCCAGTCCCCGAGATTCGGGCCGAGTAGACGAGTACTCAACCGAGTTGCCGTCTTCTCGGGCCAAATCTTCAAAAACTTGTCTAACTCCTTTTCTTTCTTCTTCACAGAATAGCCTCATGAAGAGGACAAACCTGTTCTGACGGCTGGTCTGGAATCACAGCATCGCAAGGAGGCGCATCGAGGCCCTGGAAAAGGAGCGCAAGAGTGACACCGAAACGGAGCAAGCTGCAGTGGATCGTGCCCTCCAAATTTCGGAAATTGAGAGTAAGTTTCTAGCTATTCGGTTAATGCGTTTTGTGTTTACGCCCACGTTTGCTCTTTGCCCTAACTCCTTCTACTCTGCAGGCAAATTTCAGGCGATGGCGAAGGAACACGAACATTGCCATGTCTTCGTTGCCTCTACTGAGAGCACCATCAAGCAATTGGAAGGTGAGTGGCCGTCTGCTCTGCTTGTTTTTCTCCTTTTCCTCTGTTATTCTGCTCACTGTGATGTTCTTTCCGCATAAGAGAACAAGCAGTTCCGTGAGGAGCATCTCAACTGTCTGATGCCTGCCGAGGTGCAGCAGCAGCTGGCCACGCGAGAAGCAGAGCTAAAGAAAGAACGCGACGCAGAGCGCGCCGAGTTCGAACAGATGTAGGTCAAGCTGAAAGACACTCTCTAGGATGCCCTAAACCAAGCCGCCGAGAAGGACCAAGTCAAGGCAGCAGCCAAAGCTAAGGAGAAGGCCCTCGAGGTGGAAATCGAGGTGCTGAAGAAAAGCAACGCGGACCTCATGCTCCAGCTGGCCAACGCGCATAAAATTGAAGACAGGCATCTTGCCGATGAGGAGGCCTGGAAGAACAAGCTGCACGTGCTACTCATTGACCTCAACAGTAAGTTTACGCTTCTTTGCATTTGGCTGCTTCCTTCTTCTCTTCCCTTGGCTTTGTTTGCTTCTCCTCTTTCCTTCTTGACTTCATTTCCACTCTGTTTCCATTTCTAACTCTTTCTGATAGCTTTCTCAGATATCTTCCCTGATCTCTGCGCGGTTAGCACACCTGCTTTGGCCAAAGCTCAAGAAAGCTGAGCTGAGAAAGGGTTGCCCGTGAACACCAAGTCTACGATCGAGGACAACCTCACGAGCGTCCAGTCACAGCTCCGCCAGCTTAGGTGCTTGGGCACCAGCATGGTGTCCACAGCCTTCAAGCTACACGATCTGTTCTGGCCTCGTGAGTCTGCGCCAAAGACTATTCGCGCGCTCTCCGAGAAGCTCGACGGTGCAAAGGCCGAGCTAAAGAAATGGCGTGCGTCCGCAGCTCGGGCAGGCGCCGATCTGCTACTTTGCTTCATCTGCAGCTGGTACGAGAACTTAAACCTCGACACCATCCTTGAAGTGTGCCGGGACTCAAAGTGGTCAGACGATCCCAACTGCGTGGCTCGCCGCAAGGCAGTTGCATACGAGATCGCCTCCTACGTGGACACTGCCCTCTTCATCGACGGCCCCACCGAGCCTGACACCGAGGCGGAAAGCGAGGATGAAGATGAAGATGAAGATGAAGACGAGGACACCGAGTCGGAGGACTTGAGTTTCTTCGAAAACACTGGCGCCGAGGAGGGATCCGGGAAGGGGAAGGGCAAGGCTGTTGCGGATAGCGACGAGGAGCCGGAAGCCGAGAGCCAAGATGCCACCATCACCACCGAGATGGTGATCCGGGATGCGGCTCCCGAGCTGGGCTCGTCTTCTGGCGCGGCACTTGATGACGTGTAGCTACTCCGCACTCAGTCCACTGCTTCTACTTCAGCCACCGACCCCATCTCGGTGGCCACTGCCACCTCCGAGCAAGCCACTGCCAACACCGAAGCTGATGCTGCCAACGCCAACCTGGACAAGACTCCTACCTCCAACTAGTGATCTCCTGAAAGCACTTATGCTCCAAAACTCTTATCAGATCCCCGGGATGTCGGGTGCATATGTATCAAACAATTATCATTTCCGTTGCTACTCAGTTTTATTTCCCTTGAAGTTTGAAATTTATTAATTTGAGCAATTCTGGCTCGATGCCGGGTTGCGTTAGTATGCAAGTCCCGAGTTGCATTTTTTATCCGCTCTTCCTTTTTATCTCATCTCTTACCTGCAACTTGTTGCTTTTTTGGTAGTCGAGTCACAAGAGTTCAAAGCTAGAGTTTCAAATACTTAGCCACTTAGAAACATTCATAGTGACGCTACCCACCACTTAGCCGAAAAAAGGTTAACGAAAAGCAGTAAAGAACGCTCTACTCGGTTCCTGCACTCCTCTTTTCCTTAGTCATTTTTCTTGTGCTCATTGACCTCTAGCTTGTTCTCTTGCTTGCCATGAAGCCGGGTTTCGGACAGCAGCAGAGTCGAAGAGTTGGCTTTTAGGTTTAAACACAGTACTAAATGTACTCATGAAATTCTAAGCAGGGCAACCGAGTAGACAAAGGTAGGACAGAATAGAAACACATAGATCAAGTTTGGACGAGGGCAGTTCCCGAGTTCAATTTCAGATTGAAGAGTAGAAGTTTAACTCGGATAAGAGAGTACATACACATTTTTGCTCACGAATGAAAGCGACGGAGTAGAGCTACATTCCAGGGCGCTTAGATTCCTCTCCAGCTTTATCCGGCCTGTTCTTCTGCAATGGTTGCGCGTCTACAAGGTAGTACGCGTCATTGTGTAGAGCCTTGCTCACAATGAATGGCCCTTCCCACGGAGGGGATAGCTTGTGCATCCCGGCTGTGCGCTGCACGAGCCTAAGGACCATGTCTCCTTCTCGGAAAACCCTTGGGTTCACTTTCCGGCTATGATAACGCCTCAAGTTTTGCTGGTAAACAGTTGAACGTGACAGAGTAAGCTCTCTTGCTTCTTCTAGCAGGTCAACGTCATCTTCTCGAGCTTCTCTCGCCTCCGCCTCAGTGTAGAGGGTTACTCGGGGGGAGTCATGCTCTAGGTCAATTGGCAACACGGCCTCAGCCCCATAAACCAAGAAGAATGGTGTGTAGCCGGTTGACCGGTTAGGGGTAGTCCTTAGACTCCACAACACCGCTGGCAACTCGTCTAACCAACACCCAGGTGTTTTCAGCAGCGGCTCAATCAGCCTTGGCTTTATGCCTGAAAGCACCATGCCATTTGCTCTTTCCACCTGCCCATTGGAGGCGGGATGCGCGACCGATGCGACATCTAGCCGGATGTGCTTATCTCTGCAGAACCTCACCATGGCACCCTCAGCAAAATTCGTGCCATTATCCGTGATGATGCTATGCGGGTAGCCGTATCTCAGAATCACATCCTTCAGGAAACTCACAGCTGTGGCTCCATCACACTTCCGAATAGGCTTCACTTCAATCCACTTGGTGAACTTATCAACCATGACCAAGATGTGAGTCATGTTGCCTCTAGCCGGTTTGAAGGGACCAACCATATCCAAGACACCAAACAGCAAATGGCCAAGTAATGGGAATGGTTTTCAACTCGGAAGCAGGCAAGTGGATCTTACTTGCGAATCTCTGGCAGCCGTTGCACTTTCTCACAATATCTTCAGCTTGCTTCAAGGCAGTGAGCCAGAAGAAGCCATGCCGAAAAGCCTTCTTGACCAAAGCCCGAGAAGAGGCGTGATGTCCGCATTCTCCTTGATGTATCTCCACCAGAATTTCTTCTCCTTCTTCCGGTTCCACACAGCGTTGCAACACGCCAGTGGGACTTCTCTTGTGCAGCACTTCTCTGAAAATGGTGTAGCCCTTGGATCTTCTCTGAATCTGCCTTGCGGTAACCTCATCATCTGGTAGGGTGCCGTCCTTTAGAAAGGATAATATGGGCATAGCCCAACTCGGTGTCTCCCGCGTGGGAAACACTGGTTCGTCCAATTCCATCGGAACAGCCACCACTGTATGTTCTTCAGAGTTAGGGACGCGTCTTTGAAGCCCTAAGCGGTTGGCAAGAACTTCCTCAATGAATGCGACAGTCCCCGAGTTGAGAGGGGCAGTCCCCGAGTAAGGAGGGACAGTCCCCGGGTTGCAGGCGCCAGTCCCCGGGATGGAGACTGCAGTCCCCGGGTTCTCTGTTGCACCCTCCCAGTCAATCTCCATAGGAACAGCTTCTTCGCTTGGCAGAGAAGGAACGAATATAGATTCCGAGTTGGGGGATGGCTTGATCGATGGCTTTCTCAAATGCTCCAAGGCAATCCCAGCCGGGATGGATTGCCGAGAAGACCCCAACTTGGACAGCTCATCAGCTGCTTCATTCTCTGCTCGGTGAATGTGTTGGAACTCACAGCCTTCAAAAAATCCAGTCATAGATTGCACCAGGAACCGATATGCTGCCATGTTGGCATCCAGAGCATCCCAAGTGCCAGAAACTTGCTGCACCACCAAATCTGAGTCGCCATAGCATATAATGCGCTGCACACCAACTTCCTTGGCTACTCGCAAGCCGTGCACCACGGCCTCATACTCTGCAACATTGTTGGACGCCTTGAAGTGGATCTGCAGCACGTACTTGAGTTGATCTCGCTTGGGTGACGTGAGCACCACGCCAGCACCGAAGGCCTTCCTTCACTTTGGAGCCATCAAAGTGCATCTTCCAGTAATTGGTTGCGGGAGAAGGAGGCTCGTACTGCACCTCAGCCCAATCCACCAGAAACTCCGCCAGAATTTGTGACTTGATGGCTTCTCTTCTCGCGTATCGTGGAGCGTACGCGGCCAATTCGATTGCCCACTTGGCTACTCTGCCACTTCGCTTCCTTGTTGCCCATGATATCCGAGATGGGAGCAGAACTCACCACAGTGATAGGATGCTCCTGGAAATAGTGCTTCAGCTTCTTGGCGCCCAGGTACACGCCGTAAGTCATCTTCTGGTAGTGCGGGTAGTTCTGCTTGGAGCTGGACAGCACCTCACTGAGATAATATACTGGCCGCTGCACACTCTTGCCTTCCTCTTCTCGCTCCACCACAATCACCACACTGACTACCCGATTGGTAGCAGCAATGTATAGCAGCATTGGCTCTTTGGGTAGCGGACTAGCCAAGATGGGAGCGCTACCCAACATCGCCTTCAGCTCATTGAATGCCACATCAGCTTGCGGTGTCCAGACGAACTTGTCACTTTTCTTCATCAACTGATACAAAGGCAGGGCCTTCTCGCCCATTCTGCCCAAGAAACGACTCAGAGATGCCAAGCAACCAGTGAATTTTTGCACATCCTTCAGGGATCTCGGCAAAGACATGCTCTCAATAGCTTTTATCTTTGAAGGATTGGCCTCAATGCCCCGACTGGATACCAAGAAGCCGAGCAGCTTGCCAGCCGGGACGCCAAAGGTGCATTTACTCGGGTTCAGCTTCATCTTATACTTGCGCAAGTTGGCAAAAGTTTCCTCAAGGTCACTAAGCAGAGTATGTGTTTTATTCTTTTTGATGACAATGTCATCTACGTACACCTGCACATTCTTGCCGAGTTGATCATGCAAGCATTTCTGCATGCATCTCTGATAAGTAGCACCAGCATTCCGCAACCCAAAGCACATGACACGATAGCAATAAGCCCCGTACGGGGTAATGAAAGCAGTCTTTATTTGATCAGCAGGGTTGAGAGCTATCTGATGAAAACCAGAGTAGGCATCTATGAAAGACAAAAGCTCACAACCAGCAGTGGAATCGATCACCTGATCGATGCGGGGTAGCGGAAAGGGATCCTTGGGGCAGGCCTTGTTCAAGTCGGTGTAGTCGACGCACATGCGTCACGCGGTAGCAGCCTTGGGGTACTCCTTCTTCTTCTCAACCATGACCGGGTTGGCTAGCCAATCCGGATGCAACACCTCCATGATGAAGTTGCTTATCAGCAGCTTGGTGATCTGATCACCGATGGCCTTCCTTCTCTCATCTCCGAAGCGGCGCATAGCCTGCTTCACTGGTTTGGCGTCAGGGACGCACATGTAGCGAGTGCTCAACCAACTCCCTCGGGACACCTGGTAAATCTTCATTGGACCAGGAGAACACGTCCCGATTCTCACGGAGGAAGTGGATGAGCTCGCTTTCCTATTTCTCCTCCAACCCTGAGCCAATGATGGCAACACGGTCGGGGAACTCAGGATCGACCTGGATCTTCTTCGTCTCCTGGGACGCCTGGAATGCCGTCCCGTACTGGGAACTCGGCATGCCGGGCGCACCACATTGTGCTGCTTGCGCCATAGCCACCACCTCATGTATCTTCTTCTTCTCGGCAGCAATCACCATAGACTCCGCCAACTGAGAACCAGCAGAGGCACACTCCATAGATCTCTTGTAATCACCAGAGATGGTGATCACGCCATTGGGACCAGGGATCTTCATCTTCAGATAGGCAGCATGAGTAGAGGCCATGAACTTGCTCAGAGCAGGCCTGCCGAGTAGGGCGTGGTATGGGCTCTGGTGATCAACCACCTCGAATTGCAGGCTCTCTGTGCGGCAGTTCTCCCTGGTGCCGAATAGAACGTCTATCCACACGCGGCCCATTGGAGAACAAGAGACTCCTGGCACAATTCCGTGGAAAGTGGTTCTGCTGGGTAGCAACATGTTCTCGGCCATACCGAGCTTCTCGAGTGTGTCTCTGTACACAATGTTGATGCTGCTGCCGTTGTCAATCAGCACCTTGCTGAACCTGACATTCTTCTGAGTACCCAAGAAGGTGGGATCCACCACCAAGGCGTAGCTACCCGGGTTGGGCATCACCTTAGGATGATCATCTCTGGACCATGTGATCTCTTGGTTGCACCAGTGCAGGTAGTGAGGAACAGCAGGGATCACAACATTGACCTCCATCGCGCGCCTCTGCAGTGACTGCTTGTCGGCGGGCTCGGAGGTGAAGATCATATAGCTCTCGTGATGCTCCTGGTACTGGTTGCGGCCTTCCGCACCATAGTTTCCGTTGTTGCCGTTGTCGCGGTTGTTGTTGTTGACGAAGTTGCGATTGCCGTTGTTGTTGAAGTTGCGGTTACCATTGTTGTTGTTGTAGTTGCGGTTGCGGTTGGCTCCTAAAGCCACCTGGTTGACGTTCTCTCTTCTTAGGAATGCTGGAGGCCTAGCAGCGGCTGCTCGGATAGGCTGCACATTGGCGTTCGCAGCTGGCAGAGGAGGAGGAGGAGGCAAGCCCTCGTTCTTGATCTCATCCCACCAACTGCAATGCCGAGTAGTGTGGTTGGCAGGTCTTGCGGGATGCCGAGTATGGAAGCTGCATGGGCCATCCCTCATGTCCTTGAAGACAAAGTTCTGAACAGGACCCGAGTTGCCGCTACCCTGCTGGGGAGCATTGTATGGCTTCTTGATGCCTTGGCCCTGATTCTGGTTCTGCCCGTACTGGGCTCCAGCAGATTTTTGCCTCTGGCTACTCCCAGCTCCTGTAGCCACACCATTCACTTCCTCAGGATCGTACCGAGTATCAATCTGGTCACCTCTGCGTTTGTTACGGAACTCATTGCGCTTGTTGCTGTTGTTTCTTCTCGGCTCAGCGGAGTCCATCAAGGGCTGAGTTGGGTCGCCGAGTGCGTACTGATCCGCAATCTTGATGGTCTCAGCGAGAGTACTCGACATCTCTCTCTGCAGCCTCTGCCACAACATGCTGCCATGCCTGCAACCCTGCGCAAACCAAGTGATGGCCTGGGCCTCATTCACACCTTCACAGGTGTTCCTCAAGGTGCTCCACCGAGTAAGATACTCGCGGTCCGTCTCGTCTTCCCGCTGCTTGCAAGCAGACAACTGTTGCGGCCTATTCGGCCTCTTGTAGGTGCTGGTGAAGTTGCTGATGAAGGCCTCCGAGAAGTCCAGCCAGCAATTGATGCTGTTCTTGGGCAGGTTGTTGAGCCAAGTCCGAGCTGGGCCCTCAAGCATTTGCGGAACGTATCGCACAGCCCATCTCCGGTTGCCGTTTGCGATATGCACGGCTGTGACATAGTCATTGAGCCAATCTTCCGGCTTGGTGCTGCCGTTGTAGCACTTGGTACCTCTGGCGAGCTGGAATTGCTTCACGGATGGCTCGTTCATGATGCGGGGGCCAAAGCACTCTGGGCCAGGCGGCCCCGTGTTCTCGAGTCGCGCGGATAGATTAATCCGATCCAGCTTGTACCTGGCATCAGTGGGCTCCAACACGCGCTCACCCACGCGATCAGTGATGTCATAACCAGCCAACCCCATAGCCGAGTAGCCATCATCATATCTGTCCACCTGCATAGCTGCAGGTTGCTCCACCGGGTTGGCTACTGGCAAAACCGCACGCGGCTGAGCGGCAGCTGGCTGCTGCGGCCTCTGCCGAGTAGGCTGAGCAACCTGATGCCGAGAAGGGCACGGCGATCTCCATCTCGCGTCTTGCTGTGAGCTTTATGGGCTTGATAGCCTGCTCCTGCAGTGTTGTGTTTTTGACCGGACTGTCGCGGCACAGCGTGCTGTTTCGCGGCGACAGCCGGGTCGTACACCTGCATCTGCCTGTCTCTGCCAGAGTAACCACTCCGGTCCCTCTCACGGCTGGGATGCGGTGATGAGGCCTGATCGTTAGATCTGACCGCATGCGAGTGCACCACCTGAGAAGCTCCAGCACCCGGATTGGCTTTCCGGAACTCCTCGTTCTGCCTAGCAGCCTCTAGCACTAGCTCATTGAGCCTCTCCTGCTGCCTAACGAGCGCGTCGCCAGCGAGATGCGGCAACTCAGCAGCTACAGCCTCAGCAGCTCTAAGGGTTTTGGCGGGGGTGCTGTATTTGGGCCTGGTGGCAGCGGTGTTTTGGCTATCAGCTTGGCCAGCAGTTTCACCAACTGCTGCCATCTCGGTGCCTAGGTTGCGACGCGTGGTGCCTGCCTTGACAGGCCTCCTAACCACAGGCGTAAAGCCGTGAGCTCTGTTGTACTCGTTCTGGTCCAGGTTAAGCTCAAGCCTAACCTTTTCCAACTCCACCTGCTCGGCGAGCAGCGCCTGGCGCTGCTGGTCGAGCTGCGCCCTCATGGTCATGAGCTCGAGCTCGGTGGGAGGCGGCATGCCTACTCGCACGGCGGATGCCGGTATCGTCGATGTCGTGGAAGGAGGGATGTAGCCCGGGATGTTCTGGGGCAGCTCATAGGGCTTGTGCGTCCTGGTAGGCTCGCTCGGGCCAGCAGCCTCCTCGACGACTGCCGCGGCTGCGGCTACGCCCTTCCCGACAGCGATAGCCGGGGCAGGTCATCAGCACTTCCACGCTGTCCGCAGAACAGCCAGTTGGCTTTCCGCGGGCAGCGATGACAGCAGGGGGATCTTCCGCGACGTGCACCTGCTCGGGGTACTCGCGGACGATGGTAGTGGCGATGTAGATGAGGTGCGAGCCGACGGAGAGCACCGAGCCGCCCTCCGGCATGGCCCTGCCGCCGAAATCGCCGGCGTTGTCGGTGACGAAGTCGAAGGAGCCGAATCTGTGGACAAGGCCACAAACCACGCGCTCCCCAGTAGCAGAAATGGATCTCGTCCGAACGTGAACTCCAGCCAGCGCCGCTGGTTGCCCCATGGTGGGCGCCAACTATCGTGGTGGTATCACGGCAGATGCCATAGGATGGCTAATCTGTTGGGGTCGATGGACACTGGAGGTGCTCGGGGAGGGATCACGCAGCGAGTAGCCGCGTGTGGGGTGAATCAAGCACTGCAAACAACAAGATCTACCCAGGTTTAGGGCCCTCGTGTGGGGGTAAAACCCCTACTCCTGCCTTTCTCTCTTTATATGTGTGTGTCACCGAGTAGCCACAGTACAGTTTTGGCCTATAGCCGACTAGCCACTCTTCTCTCTACGCGATGTGTATGCTAAGGGTTCTCTCGAGGCAGCGACCCTCGCACAGGAGGGGGCAGGGCACCTCATATACTGGTGCCCAGGCGGATACAGCCAAGAGGGAAAAGTACAACCAGATGTCGACATAGTGTGCACACTGCACACTTCCAGCTTCTCGCTGACAGCTTTGGCTTCCTAGTTTGTCTTATGTGCAAAGTCGTTGTGCAAAACCAAGTTGACGATCTGTTATCACTGTCACGGCCACAGGGTAGGCCCCCTAACCTGCGCCGTCCTGCTGACACCCTGGCACGGATAAGCACGCGCTCTGCAGATGAACAGTGAGCCAGTACGGACCCAGGATGCGCGGGATCCTGTGTCAGAACGGCTCCTTTGACTTCTGGCCCGAGTAGGAACTCACTCCCTCTACTCAGAGCACTTCCTCTACTCGGAGGAACATAACTTCCTTGATTCTTTCTCCTGGCCATCAGCGTGTATGGCCAAATAGCAGTCGACCGGGTAGCGAGTACCGGGTAGCCAGCTACTCTGCCAAACGTCTCTTCTGACCTTGCCCTTAGCACTTGCCTTTACCCTACTCGGGGGTAACCCCCCGACAGGCCAGTAGACTACTTCAAATTCGAGGAATTCTCTTCTGTAATTGCGTCGATTGCCCAACACAACCTCTAGGTTGATTGTTCTGAGTGGACGGATCGCCTTTCCTGGAACTATCCCGTGGAAGGATGTTTCTGATTCTTCGAGTCCCTCCAGGTTCATGTTCATCCGGCGGAGCGTATCCGCGTAGATGATGTTGATGCCGCTGCCTTCCGTCCATAAATACGCGAGCCAGTTCGTAATTACCAATTTGCGCTTGGATTACTAGGGCGGCGTGTCCTGGTCGATAGACTCGCGGGGGGTGGTCTTCCATGGAGAAGGTGATTGATTGGTCTGCCATCTTCATGTACTCGGGTCTTGTCGGTGGGGTTTGCACTGCCATGCATAGCTGTCGCGTATTTGTCTTCTAAGCTCTGCGGGATGGGCAGACTTTTTGTATCATCCCTAACTGTCCAGCCGTGTTCGGGTACGCGTTAGCTGCGGCGTTTGGTGCGGGTGGCGCAGGTAGTGCGGCTAGCGCCATGTTTGGATTTCCTGGTGGAGGTAGGGGTTGTGGCGGCTGGAATCCTTGGTGTCCTCCTCCTGGAAGTGGCGGGTAACTTTGACTAGCTGCTGATCTACTTTTCTTTGAGAAGGCCTCGTGGATGTCGATGAACTTTCGGCAATCCTTGAGGAGGTGTGTTGCTTTAGTTTTGCCCGTGCGCTTATCTGTAAATAGATGTAGCGAGCAGTACGCGTCAAGGTCCTCCTCGGGAGTTTTGTCCTCAGCCTTCGGTTTCCACTCGCGACTTCCGCGGCGTCCACTATCCCGGTTTCGCGTGAATTCCGCCGCTACCATCTCTTCCCAATCGTCGTGATCGTAGTATTTCCTCATTTTCTTTCGACCATGGCGGTCGTCCTCGGGTGCGGGCGATGACGTCATCTCGTTGTGCACTGAGTCTTCTCCATTAGCCCATATGTCGGCTATGATCATCAGCTCCCCAATAGTCTTGGGTGCGGCTCCTCCCAGCTCTTCTCTGAAAACAGTTCATCGAGCGCCTTTTGCGAAGGCCTCAACCGCTACTTCCTCCGAGATGTTTCCTGTGGTGTTCCTGAGCGTGGTCCATCGCTGGATGTACTCGCGAGTGGACTCGCCGCTCTTCTGTTTGCAGGCCCGCAGTTCTTCAATGGTTGCTGGTCTCTTGTAGGTGGCCTGGAAGTTCTTGCAGAAGTCGAAGTGCAGATCGTCCCATGATGCGTAGCAGGATTTCGGTCTTGCTTCCAGCCAGCTACGTGCCGCTCCAACCAAGTGTAGGTTGAGGTACTGCATAGCCGTGTTCTTGTTCCCACGTTGGCATTTTACCGCTGTGAGGTAGTCGTTTAGCCACGACGAAGGTTCGAGTGAACCATCGTATTTTGTTACTTTTGTGCTGAGCTTGAACCTCCTGGGTAGAGGCGCTTCACGGATGCTGCGGGTGAAACACAGCGCGCCGCAGGTCTCGTCATCCGAAGAACCGGACGAGGAGTGCGCGCGGTTCCTTGCTGCTCTCGCCTTGTCCACTTGTTTTGCGCGATATCTGACCGCGTGTTGTATCCTGGTTGATCGCGATCAGTTCCCTTCCTTGGCTCCTTGCTGCGCTTTCGCGAGCGGCTGCTGTGGTGGCGCGAGCTTTTATTTCTCGGGCTACCTTCGATGCTGCTTCGACTATCATCGCGTCGCCGAGCTTCTTTTCCTCGACCACGGCGAGGTGATTTGTCTCTTCTAGGCGAAGCGCTCCTATGCTTGCGTGATGCCTCTTTCTCCTTTTCCTTCTCCTTCTGCTGCTGTTCGGCAGCCTTCCTGCGGTCATAGGAGGCAAGCCTTGTGGCTGCCATGCCTAATCCCTTGCGAACTTGCTTGAATTGTTCCGCTCGAGGGTCATTTTCCCCCGGCTGATTCATTTGCATGTAGGTGGCTGCGGCTAGGACCGCGACAGCAGGAGTCTGCGGGATGACGTTTCTTTCCTCGTCAACCTGCATAAGGGAAGGTCCGAGCGATCCGCTGATCCCGCCTAAAGACTCGGCGTCCATGGTCGCAGTTCTCGATGTGTGCCCCTTCCTTGCGGGTCGGGTTCCGACGGAAGGTGTTAGGGATAGCTCGGCTCGGCGTTAACTTGATTCATCCGCCAATCTTCTCCGTCGGTCTAGATCTATCCGAGCTTCTTTAATCACGGTGGCCTCTCTCACTATGTGATAGTGGTAGGCGACCATGTCTTCGTGTGGGGCAGTGGCCGCAGGTGGCTTGCTCGTTCGGATGGCCTCTTTTGCTCGATCCCAAGCTTCACGTGAGACTCCGATTGCAGCGCGTTCTTCCGCGTTGTTTTCTCTTTCTGGGGGTTGTTCCGATCCTGCCATGCAGACCTGAGCTAGTTGTGGCTCGTGAGTCCTAGGCGTAGCTCGGAAATCTTTCTGGATTTGAGAGGGTTCCTCTGTCGAGAGGGTATGGTATTTGCTGGTGTTGAAGCGGATGGACTCGCCACTTTTCTCCAGATAAGGGCGCGAGTCGACGGCTCCTGACTCAGATCCCGATTCTTCAGGGAAGTGGAGGATTCCGTCCTTGTTGGTGTAGAACTTCAAGCTCCCAAACGTCAAGGTGACGCTCTTCTCCAGATTGTTGAATACCGGGCGTGATTCCGGCGAGTGAGGGGTGACCACGACAGATCCGATCCGAATAGTGTTGGTCGGAGTCGAAGTCTAAGGTTTCCAACGCGAATTGGATGATGAAGCCGAAGATGCCGGAGATCCAACGCCCGCCGTTCCCACAGACGGCGCCAATTGTCGAATCTGTGACTCAACAAATCCCTCGGGTGAACCCATAGGGTTTCGAATAGGAGAACCCATGAGGGCTGGTGACGATCGTCGGCTAGACAG
The DNA here is from genome assembly GCA_028641055.1 of Alopecurus myosuroides. Classification (NCBI taxonomy): domain Eukaryota; kingdom Viridiplantae; phylum Streptophyta; class Magnoliopsida; order Poales; family Poaceae; genus Alopecurus; species Alopecurus myosuroides. The sequence goes on from CM054060.1 coordinate 36,002,064, forward strand.
GGGGCACGATTTACCCAGGTTTGGGGCCCTCGTAGAGGTAAAACCCTTACTCCTGCCTATGTCGATCTGTATTATCGAATAGATCGGTTACAATGGTGGTTGCTCAAGTCAAGAGTACGATCTCGAGCTCAAGGCTTTGGTGGTGCGGTATTGCTTGGTCCTCTTGCGGTGGTTCTCCTGGCCTTATATAGATGGCCAGGTCTCAAACCCTACCCGGGGAGGACTCGAACTCTAACCCTATGTCGGTTACAAGTTTCCTATCTTAGCCCGCAAGGCATTGCGGGTGGGCTTCAAGTGGGCCTTCCAGAATACTCCAAGGCTTCCCTTCTTGGGCTTTAGCCTTGGGCCTAAGACGGGGTGTCCTTACTCGCAGGGTCCAAGGTCCCTCCCTTCGTCAGAGAGGGAAACATAATTTTATGCATCTCAATAATATCAAGTTTCCCCTCTTTATGTTGAAAATTTTGAAGTTGCACTTGTTCTGCTTTCCTATGATTGTTGCTTTGTGTTTTCATGACTTGTTTTTCTACAAGATTATTTTTCATAGGAAGTGGGTTAGACTTAAATTTATTTTAAATTTGCTTCGCGATGCTCTCTTTTGCTTCAATTCATATTTCTCATGTGAGCATCTTCTCAAATTATCATGCCTAGCTAAAAGGCTTTAAAAAAAGCACTTCTTGGGAGATAACCCATGTTTTTATTGTTGCATTGTTTTTCTCTGTTTTCTTTGAGTCAAGGGGTTGTATAGTTCTGTAGAAACTCGTTTGTATCTTTGTTTTCATGTTTTAGTAGTGCCAAGTAAAGTTTCTGACGAAAGTTGGAGTTGGTTTTCGGATTTCTGCGTAGAAAACAGATTTCTGCTGTCCACCGTGAAACATCGTATAAAATCCTGGAAGATCAGAATGATCTGAAATTTTTTGTGCTTATTCCTCAGCTAATTACACAACTTTTCTTAGATGACCACTTTTTTATTTGAGAAACGGAAGATTTTCGAAAAAAAATCATCTTTACCTGATGTCCTGTTTTGACAGATTTCGGCCAATAATTGCATTTGCATCTTAATATCTTTCTTTTGGTGTTCTTTTGAGAAAAAGAGTTTTAAAAGAAGTTGTGACAGTAGATAATATGTTTATGAGTGTTAGGCTTGTGTTGAAACCGAACCATGTGAATTTATTATTTTGATTGCACTAACGTTGCTAATGAAGATTGTGAGAAGTTTGGTGTGAAGGAATTTTTCAAGGGTCAAGAGAAGAGGATGATATGACGTGATCAAAAAGAGTGAAGAGCCTAAGCTTGGGGATGCCCTAGAGGTACATCCCAAAAAATTCCAAGAAGACTCAAGCATCTAAGCTTGGGGATGCCCAAGGCATCCCCTTCTTCATCAACAATTATTCAGGTCACTTCTAGTGAAACTATATTTTTATTCAGTCACATCTTAAGTGCTTTACTTGGAGCGTCTTTTATTTTTTTTCATTTTGTTTGGTTTTCTTTGCTATAAAAAATAGTTGGGACTTATCATACTTGTGTGGGAGAGAGACACGCTCTGTTTCCATTGCCTAGAACACTCTAGTTTTCATTCTTATTGTTCTGTGAGTGTTTACTTTTTGCTAGTACTACGTTTAGCCTTTGTTTTCATGCATCTCTTATTCAGAGCTGTTAGTTTTAGTAGTGTTATATGAATACTCTCATGTTTTCTTGCTGTATCATGTAGAGTATTTTTGTTAAAACATATCTTGTATGGTGCGTGTTGGGAAAAGAAACTGTTGCTTGATGTAGAATTTATAACAGTGCAAGTAGAAGCTTGTATAGACTCTGGCTAGAACTTTTTCATGCCATGCTAAATGTTATTTTAGTTTTAAATCATAGTGGTTATTGAGTAGCATGAATAGCCTCAAATAGTTGAGAGTGTTTAATATGTCATTGAAAGATTCATGAGTTGTTCTTGTCATAGTAAAGCATAAATTTATGGTATTCTCTTTCGAATGTTTTATTTGGTTGACTTGACGCATTCTCACACCATGTTTATGACTATGAACAAGTCACGAATAGCCTCCATGACCATTTAGTTTTTGAACTTGTAATACCGCTTATGCTTTAATTAATGATGTTTATGTCGTTATGCATGATTATGGATCTTATGCTCTCTTGATTTGTCGCTCCCAGTCTTTTGCTAGCCTCCACCCGTACTGAGTATGAGCTCTACTCGTGCATCCAACTCCCTAAAACCAAAGTTTTCCCATTGTGTCCACCATACCTACCTACATGTGGTATTTCACTGCCACTCCAAGTAAATTGCTCATGTGCTACCTTTAAAACTTTCAAAATATTTTGTGTTCCTATTTTTGCTCATGAGGACATCAATAGAGAATATTTATCTCACTTGTAGATTGGATTTCACACCCTGGGCTAGTGGCTTCATCCTCTTATCCAAATGATAGAAGAGCTGGCAGCGGGGTGCCCAGCCCCAAATTAATGCAAACAAATGCTCTTCACTATTTTTTCCCCTGATTTATCAGTCAAAGAATAATTGTGTAAACAAAAGAGATATAGGGATGACCTTCTACACTAGTTGTGTCCTTCACGATGGGAGCCGCTCTTGTGAATCCAGTTGGCTTGTGATGTACTGTATTCTTTGTTTACCATTCGTTGACATTAGCATACACCTCTCCTAAAATATAGACACTCCTCCATGGTATGTGATTGTTGGCATGCACCCGAGGATTCGGTTAGCCATGGTTTGTGAAAGATGGATGGGAGGAGTGTCAAACTTTTAATACCTTTGTTTAATAAAATAAAAAGCTCTAGCACATGAGTGATCCCTGCTTCCCTCTGCGAATGTCCTTTCTTTTACTTTTATGTTGAGTCTCCATCCTCTAACTTTATGCACAGTTGAGAGAGAATTTTTTCCATTCTGGGTTCTATGTGCATTTGTCCCATAAACATCAATAATTGATTCATGATGTGCTATTGTTCGTTCTCAAATTATTTGCTCTAGTCTTCCTCATGAACTCTGAAGGTGTGCTGGCATTTGTTTTGTCCCACTCTTAAGGACTAGAGAAATACCACTTTGCCATGCTTTTTGCATACTTGAAACAAACGTATATCTTTCTTTGCATTATTATCCATGATCCTTTATTTGAGATACTCCTCATGATGCAAAGTGATTTCTATGCTTTATTATTAAAGTTCTATTATCATGTTTGTGTTTAAAGTTATATGATCTCAGCTTACATATGCTTTTACATTATGATGATCAAGTTTATGTTAGTAGCATGTCACCTCAGAAATTATTTTGTTTTATCGTTTACCTACTCGAGGACGAGTAGGAACTAAGCTTGGGGATGCTTGATACGTCTCCAACGTATCTATAATTTCTGATGCTCCATGATGATATTATGTCAATTGCTACATGTTTTCTCCCTTCTTTATATCATTTTTACACGTTTTTCGAGACTAACCTATTAACAAGATGCCCTAGAGCGAGTTCCATGTTTTCTGTTGTTTTTAGTTTCAGAAAAGTTGTTCTGGAAATATTCTCGGAATTGGAAAATTCGAAAGTCAGAAGTCTTAGAAGTCCCAAAAGCTTTCAAAAGTCCCGAAGAGCCCCGGATGGGGGCCACAGGGTGGCCACACCATGGGGTGGCGCGGGTCCCCCTGGCCGCGCCACCTGGTGGTGTGGGCCCCCTGGCCACCCCCCGGCATCTCTCTTTCGCCTATATATACTCCCCCGAGGAAAACCCTAAAAACATTGACCTTTTCCACAAAATACACCCGTAGCTCCGCCGCCGCCACCGACAAGTTTCGGGGGACAGATCTCTGTTCTGGCACCCTGTCGGGACGGGGAAGTGCCCCTGAAACCATCTCCATCGACTCCACCGCTATCACCATCGCTGTTGATGTCTCCTATGATGAGGGGGGAGTAGTTCTCCTCCGAGGCTGAGGGCTCTACCGGTAACTATGTGGTTCATATCTCTCTCATGGTGTGATCTATATGTGATCGTGAGCTTTGTAATCTATTTGAATTCGTAGATGTTACTCTTCATCTTTTGCTACTCAGGTGTTTTATTAATATGAACTTTCGAGTCACCTTGTCCCGCGGTGTGAAGGTGACAGTGTGCACATCATGTGTGTCTCCTCTATGAATTGTGGTGTTTGTCTAGTACCATCTAGGACACTCATAGTAACAGCATGGGGTTAACTAGACACGTGAATGCTTACTTTAAGGAATGTTTTTTGCAGCGTACGCAATGATTAGTGTTTGTTATTTGTTATGAGATCTCCGTAAACGCTTTGATCAAGGTGTAAAGGTGACAGTGTGTGCACCGTGTGGTTTGGCATTATATTTATATTTTGTGTTGGATAACCCTATGAAATTGTGGTGTTTGCGTGGAACCATCTGGGTCCCATGGTGATAGCATGGGGTTACTTGGTTGGGAAAGTGCTTACTCTAAGGAGTGATGTTAAAGCCCTACGCATGGATGGGTGTTGTTATTCGATCGAAGAGTGGTTAAGAGTAGCATAGTGAAGAGAAGATATCTAGTTATTCAATTATATGATCATTGTTGAGAGTGTCCACTAGTGAAAGTAGCATCCCTATGCCTTATTTCCAAGCATTGAAACATCGTTTTCCGCCTGTTATGCTACATGTTTGTTTACTTCCATATTTATTTCAGATTGCTATTATCACTTTATTATCATCCATATTACTTGCATTTTACTCTCTCTTCGCCGAACTAGTGCACCTATACAATTGACAATTGTATTAGGTGTGTTGGGGACACAAGAGACTTCTTATATTTTGATTGCAGGGTTGCTTGAGAGGGATATCTTTGACCTCTACCTCTCTGAGTTCGATAAACCTTGGGTGATCCACTTAAGAGAAATTTGTTGTTGTTCTACAAACATCTCCATTTTGAGGCTCAACACTGACTACAAGAATAGAATCGTGCGTAGACATCAAATGCCAGAACGTCGGAGACCCACATGGTACACCGAGACCTTTGGTGCCTGCCCCCATTGCATGGAGGCCCTACGGTTTGGTCCCAAGTACCCGTGGCGTAGAGAAGCGCACAAGTTGGAAAAAACAGAATCGCTTAGCATGTACTCCCGCATGAATGCGATATTGGGCTTGACAACCTTTTCGAGGATGCAACCGGGGAGACCGGGGCTCTGCGTGAGTAACCGGAGGCGGTTCTCGTGAGAGTCGAAGAGTGATTGGTAGTATGCTAGATTGGAGACGATGGATCGACAACAGAAGATGTTGCGGCCTCAATCTGCGAGAGGTCGTGGCCGGTGAGCCTAGCAACGACGGGGGCATGGTTCCCTCTACAGTAGCACAGAGTAATTTGCGATCCACTGTGACGGCAGCAGCGACCTCGGCGCTTGAAAGGCCGAGGCAGGCGAGCACGACATTGGTCTTTCAGGGGGACTTGAGGTGGGAGAGCTTCGTGGATGCCTTGAGAGCTTGGGTCTGGGTGAGGCCACAGGTGTCGACGAGGTATTGCTCAACAGTGAAGGTGGGGCTTGGGTCTACCGCGGCCACTGAGGACAGTCGGTGGGAGGGCTATGGGAATGGGATAGGTGGCGGAACGAGGAGATAGGAGACGGGTGAGGACACAACTTCCCGATGGGAGCATGACGGCACCGGCGGCAAGCGGATAGATTCCCGTTGAGAAAGGGGGTCATCGTGAAATCTCGCGGCACCATCGGCCTCCAATATCATTCACCAGCCCGGCCAAAACAGAGAAGCGGGCTACACACTTGCAGTGAAAATCCCAAAGGCCCGGAGCCGATAGCGTATTGCAGCACAAGTCCTTCCTACCCTGTCTAGAAAAAAATCAACACCTTCCTCTGGTTCACAACTTTCTGTGCATCTCCACCGTCGACCACGCGGAGAACAACCAGCTTGCCTCCATGTGCACGGACGAACAATCACTTTGAATATAGCATATACTCTATCCATGCAATGCTTCGAAGCAAACATTTCCATCTAAACTTGCAGAACCGTCAGCGAGAATTTCTTTCTGCTCTTCAAATATCAACAGCAAAAATGTGGAATGTGGCTAATGTACTGCACTTGCACGATTGCATCAGTGTCGAGTCCCCACAAGTGTAGGCAGCAGCAGGAGTTGTTCAGCTTTAAACGGAACATTAATTCCGTTTACTAGTTAGTTACTCTGGCCAAACCACCGGCGAGCAATGGTAACAACCAACAGCCGAGGTTCTAAAACGGGAAGAAGCAGTATGCAGTACATGTTCCTTTATTTGGGCAAAACTGATTTGTTACAACAGTAAAGCAAGTCCAACAAATTACAAATATATTGGAAGAAACTCCATATCTGACCAGTCCAACAACACAGCAGTCAGCAGGGTAACCTTCCTTCCACCTGAACCAGCTGCAGGTATTCGGCTGTTTCAAACAGGGGGGAATTGGTTGATTATTCATAATTTATATCCTCACATGTTTATGAACTGTAGTATTATTCAGTGGCAGGGTCCCTACTGTACGACGCCAAACCAGAGTCTACAAGCAATAGCGGATTGCATTGCTTCATCAGATACACCACGAACACATGCAATCCGTTGTTCTGTCAACTCCAACTCCATTCAGAGAAGCTAAGCAAATTATGCGAGACAAGGCACATGGACAGTTTCCACCAAGTCGCTTTTGTAAGTAAATGAGATAATAACAGAAGATGGTTTGTAGGCATCACACGCATCGTTGAAATCATTCACACAGATAAGAAACAGAATTTTCGGTAAAAAGGTCGAAAGGTGGTATTTGACACAAGCTAGCATGTAGAAATCACACCAGAGTAACCAACTTTATTAAGTGTGTCATACCAATCAGCTGAGTACTCCAAAAATAAGTGAAGGAAATAAGCATCACATGCACAATTTACAGGAGATGATGGTTGCTGCAGTTAACAAGCATAGAGGAGCAGATAAAGCTAAACCGCTGCTGAGAAGCTACTCGACACCTCATGTTTGCAAAAACCTGACACATGTCTGCTAATTTCTTAGCCAAAGGAGAAGACTGAACAATACAGAGGAGCCATCATGGGGATCAACATCATATAAAGAAAATGTAGAGGAATTCCTAAAGATCAATTACTTCAGCAACCCAGCTTAGCTCATAGAAGGTACCACATGTGTTGCATGTTTCCACTGAAGGGACTTTCACATATCTTGATCATCTGGAAACAATAAGAGAACTTCTCTCAAACTCCAGTAACCACCAATGCACTTTAAGATAAGTGATTTGTCAACACAAAAAGTTAAGCCCATGCCCAATGCTCTGAAAGCATAAAAGCTAATATCATACACATGGGGTGTAATACAGGAAAACTGTGACTAAATAGCTATAGTTATGAAGAGTCTGAAGTCTGAATAGAAGCACATAAGAAATTAGTTACTAATTTTCATGCCAGGCTTTTTGTTCAATCGAATATGAATCTGGTGGGTACTTCCCCTTTGCAAGCAGCAAGATAGTCTTCAGCGAGGTGCGGAGCAGCTTCCTTGTGAGGGCATATGTACCTCTCCACGAATACCTTCTCGGACAGCATGAAAATTGTACTGTAGTTTGGGTCACACTTGAGCAATCCATTTTCTTCGAGAAACTTTAAAGCGTAGCACCGGGGCCTTAGCCCCTCCAGGCTAATAGTGAGCATTACCGAATCATGAGCAATGTCCACCAGTTCCAACCCCGCCTCGGTGATAACGAACTGCGACAAGCGCTGCAGCCTGTCCTTAGGCCTGTGCAGCAAGTGTGGACTCCTACAAACAACACTCACTTCAGCTTCCGACCACCCGAAAGTTTCCTTCAAGTACTCCATTTTGGCACTGATATTCTGCTCGCCGACGAATGAAACAGTACGCAGCACATTCCAAACATCGACGATCCACGGGGTGCACCGAGACCTTCGGCAAAACAATGCAAACTCTATGTACATGTTCCTTTAGTTTGGGCAGAATCGATTGATTACAACAGTAAAGCAGTCCAACAAGAATATTAGAAGAAACTCTATATCTGATCAGTCAGCAGTGCAACCTTCCTTCCAACTGAACCACTTTGCAGGTATCCTGCTGTTTCAAACAGGGGAAAAAAGGGTTTGATTATTCATATTATTCAGTGGTAGGGTCCCTACTGTGAATCTGTGATGTCCATTGTATCTGACACCAGTTTTCCCTTTTCAAGGGGCAAGCCTAGCCGTGTTTCATTAAACAGTGACAAAACAGAGTCTACAAGCAATAGCGGGAGATTACATTCTGGCATTTCAGCAGAAACATCGCAAACCAGTGCAATACTGCAATCCGTGGTTGGTGCCGATGGTATTCTGTTAAACACCATTCGGAGAAGCTAACCAGACTATGAAAAGACAAAGCACCTGGAGGCACATGGATAGTTTCCACAACTCACTTTTGTAAGTGAGTGAGATGGTGACAAACAATGTAGGTGGTTTGCTGGGCTGGGTCGCCGCAACGGTCACTTGACTGCCAGTGGATGACCGGTACACTGAATATAGACCTGGGAGAAACAACATAACACTGTTAAAAAAAAATACAATGGCACTGTCATTCAAAAGATAATTGCCGAAATATTAGCATAGAGCAATGTTGGCTCTACCTATACATTCAATTTTCACAAATCGATCAAACAATGGAATACTCCCTCCATCCCAAAATACAAGGCGCCCTTTGATTTTGCTGGTCAACGACGTACAATTTTGACCATGATTTGTACTTATAATATACCCATAAAATTAGTATAAATATATATGAAACGAAAGAATTTTGTAAGACGAATCCAACGGTAACATTTATACATTCTCAATCAATATAATTTATTATACATTACTGGTCAAAGTTGGGCATGAAAGACCACCATAAAAATAGTGGGCCTTGTATTTTGGGACGGAGGGAGTACAAAACAAGCTGCTTATAATGTAAGAGAGGCCAAGGGAAGCTATAACAGGAGAAGTGTCCTTACTCGAATAAACATAACCAAATGCAGCGGTATCTTAATTTTAGATTCAAACTCCAAATTCGATACAGATACCCATTTAAAAAGGCAAGTAACGAAAATTATTGGATATTATAGCTGCACCTCGTGGTGAGACCAAAATACTACTGTGTGTTGTTTTCTACATAAGAAATTCGAAAATTCATGACCACTTCAAAACGGAATTTGATTTGCATCTGTGACTTCTCTTGAGCAATGGGCTAACCAAAGCTACATATCTGGTTCGAGAGATGGTATTTGACAAAAGCTAGCATGCAGGAATCACATCAGGCTAATAAACTTTATTAAGGGCGTCATACCAATCAGCTGAGTACTCCAAAAAAAATGAGAGACAAGGAAATAATCATCGCATAGACACAATTTGCAGGAGATGGTGGCTGCTGCAGTTAACGAGCATACAGGCACAAATAAAGCTAAAACACTGCTGAGAAGCTACTCGGCAACTAATTATGGCAAAACCGACACATGTGCCTGCTATTTTCTTAGCCAAAGGAGAAGACTGAACAATACAGAGGAGCCATCATGGCTAGATCAACATCATATAAAGAAAATGTAGAGGAATACCTAAAGAACAATTACTTGAGCGATCCAGCTTAGCTTATTGAAGATACCACATGTGTTGCATGTTTCCTCTGAGTCCCATGAAGGACTTTATCATATCTTGAATATCTGTAAACAGTAAGAGAACTTTTCTCTCAAACTCCAGTAACCACCGATGCATTTTAAGATGTGATTTGTCAACACAATTCGTTAATCCTAGGCCCAATGTTCTGAAAATATAAAGGCTAATATCATACAGATGGGGTGTAATAAAGGAAAATGGTGACTAAATAACTCTGGTTCTGAAGAGTCTGAACTGAAGCATATAAGAAATGGCCAAGATTGCACCTTCTAACCATTATGGCCCTGGGACCTATTGCAGTTTTGCCCGCATAAAAAAAAGTCCTAATGAAGTTTTAAGGCCAGAGCATGACAAAATAGCATGACAAAAATCCAGTTCACAAATTGCGAATTTAAAATAACATTTGACAAAACCCATGCTGCTTATTTCATGACATCGAAGTATTGAACAACTTCAATTTAAGTTACAGAAGATATCTTTGAGGCTTTGCCAAATTGAACTTTCAACCTACAGTTTCTCGACACTTTTGTTGCCAAAATATGCTCGTAGGTTTGTTGAGCAGATTCAATATCACATTGCAGCAAATTAATAGTAGAAATATGAGAAGGCTGATTCATTCCATCTCCATTAGCTTAGTTATCACGATTAATGACTAATGTGAGTGATTTAGACTTGTATGCTGATAATGATTTAGTAGGTTACTTTATCAAATTTGAAAGAATAATCTGGTAGAAGTAAGGCCAGCTACAAGCCTAATGGATTTAGGAACAAAGATAATCCTTTATTAAGAATCAGGGGAAAGAAACCAAAAGGCAAAATAAATATACACAAAAGCATAATCTAATTATTAAAGATTGAACTGCAATTTAGCATTGACATATATAGATATACTATGATGGAGCAAAAAAGATGAAAAAATAAAAACGGAACAGCCAAATAATGTCGGGTATGAAAGCAGACCATGCCGATTTTTCTAATGTAAAATGACAGAGTTCTTTCGCTCTTTCCTCAATGCATCCTGGTTTTCACGAAAAAGGTCCACCCACACATGTTATCTTCACAATTTTCAATCAAAGTGGGGGAAGACAAATATATTCATGGATTTCTCATTTGGAGCTATTGCAGGAATCAGATTATCAGTTTCCAGCAATAGCACCGCAATGATCAAACCAGCATGTAACATACATTATAGGATAACAGGTGTGTAGTTGGGCAACAACATGGAAACAAGACTAACCAGCATACTGCATGGAGTGAAAACTTTGTTGCGCCATAAACCATTACACATTTTCATGTCAGGCTCTTGGTTCAAGAAAATATGAATCTGGTGGGTACTTCCCCTTTGCAAGCGGCAAGATAGTCCTCAGCGAGGTGCGGAGCAGCTTCCTTGTGAGGGCATATGTACCTCTTCATAAATACCTTCTCGGACAGCATGAAAATTGTACGGTAGTTTGGGTCGCACCTGAGCAATCCATTTTCCTTGAGAAAGTTTAAAGCATAGTAGCGGGGTTTTAGCTGGCCCTCCAGGCTGATAGTGAGCATTACTGAATGATGAGCAATGTCCGCCGGTTCCAACCCCACCTCGCTGATAAGGAACTCCGACAAGCGCTGCAGCCTGTCCTTAGACCTGTGCACCAAATGTGGACTCCTACAGACAACAAGACTCACTTCCGCATCCGACCACCTGAAAGTTTCCTTCAAGTACTCCATGTTGGCGGTGACATTCTGCTCCCCGACGAATGAAACAGTGCGCAGCACATTCCAGAACATCTGCGATCCACGGGGCGCACCGAGACCTTCTGCGAAGGTCACCATCGCGCGGAGGCGCTCCAGTTTGGTGGTAAGTATCCGCGGGGACGCGAGGCAGACCGTCATAAAATCAAAATCGCCTAGGCTGCACTCCCGCAGGAGCGCGACGTTGGGCATGACCACATCCTCGAGGCTATATGCGAGGAGTCTGGGGCTCTGCTTGACTAACCGGAGGAGGTTCTCCTGGGTGCCGAAGTGCCATAGGTAGTAGGGCAGATTGGAGACGGTGGACCTGCAGCGGAAGATGGTGCAGCCGACCGAGGCCAGGCGCGCGACAAAGGTATGCGAGAGGCCGTGGGCGGTGAGCTCGGCGACGGCGGGGGCCAGGGTGTTGTCCACGTCGGCGCAGAGTAACTCGGGATCCCCTGCGACGGCGGCGGCGACGGCGGCGCGGGGGAGGCCGAGGCCCGCGAGGAAGGCGAGCACGGCATCGGGATTGGAGGGGGAGTTAAGGTGGGAAAGCTTCGTGGAGGCCCTGAGGGCTTGGTGTCGGCTGAGGCCGCAGGTGTCGACGAGGTACTGCTCGACGGCGAACGCAGGGCTTGGGTCGGCCGCAGCCGCTGAGAACAGTCGGTGGAGTGGGGATGTGGGAATGGGATAGGTGGCGGAGGGAGAAGAGAGGAGACGGGCGAGGATGCAGCTTTGCAGGCGGCGCATGGCGCCGGTGCCGGCGGCGAGCCGAGAGATTTGGCTGACAAAGGGGATGGATGGGAATCGAGTTCTGTACAGAGTGTCAGAGATACGTGCGTAGAGATGGGCCACCATCGTGAAATCCGAACGGCCTCGAGCATCGTCCACGACCCGGGGCGAAATAGAGTAGTGGGCTACACCCGCAGTGGCAGCGAAAGGCCCAACGGCTCGGAGCCGACAGAATATTGCAGCGCAAGTCGACCAGAAAAAGAAGGCGCTTACTAGGAGTCGGACGCCGATTCCGTGAAAAACATCGGACCATTTTTTGACCGTACGATGAAGCTGCCAGAGACGGTTAGATGAGGCTGGGTAACCCGCGCGCGCGACCGGAGATCACTCCGTGAGCTTCGCACTGGAAAATACTGCATGCTTCCTTAATTCCCGCATGCTTCCTTCATTCCCGCACGCGCGTTACCTCCGTCGTCGCCTGAAATGACTACTTCCTCTCCCAGTGCTTCGCTCCCCTCATTTCATTCGTGTACTTCATCTCCTCTCCTCTTCCTGTATCAACTTTCTAGTGCATATGGCACACCTGAGAGAAGAAATCGAGTACCCACCTAGTATGAATCCATTTTTCCGTCGAGTATCCTGTCAACTCGACCCTGATTTGGTATCGGGTGTGTCTAGAAGCAATGGACCATCTAGTCCCCAACAAGACGCCGATCCCCCTTTGGTAAACCATGGAGATGGAGCTGTTAACATTGGAGCATCAAGTACTGAACCACTCAGCAACCCCCATGTAGTAATACATGGGGATGGTGAGGTAAAGGTGTCAACCCTTCTGATTTTACTAAGCTGCAATAGTTTGAACTATGTAGGTTGTTTGGTGTCCATGTTCTTGGTTGCAGAAACTTGTTTTTTTGTGTAATCCGTTAGGAAGCAATGACAAAAACATTTTTTAATATATGTTGAAGCACTTCATGGTTCTTAAGGAAGCAATGGGTACTTGATATGTAAATTTGAGAGTATATTGAAATTAAGATTTTCTTAATGTAAGTCGAAGCATTTGGAAATTTGCAAAGGAAGCACATGGATATGCTAGTGGAAATAGTATTGTAAATAGAAAGCTTTTTCGTATAGATGAAGTAGCATTGCGTAGTACTTCTGTAAGAACCAATAGTTTGAACTATGTAGGTTGTTTGGTGTCCCTGATCTTGGTTGCAGAAACTTGCTTTTTTGTGTAATCCGTTAGGAAGCAATGACAAAAACATTTTTTAATATATGTTGAAGCACTTCATGGTTCTTAAGGAAGCAATGGGTACTTGATATCTAAATTTGAGAGTATACTGAAATTAAGATTTTCTTAATGTAAGTCGAAGCATTTGGAATTTTGCAAAAGAAGCACATGGATATGCTAGTGGAAATAGTATTGTAAATAGAAAGCTTTTTCGTATAGATGAAGTAGCATTTCGTAGTACTTCTGTAAGCACCGATTTATGTTCTGAATATTTCGTTTTAAGTTAAGCTTCAAAGTGAGTGCAGTATGATTTCCAGTGTTTGTACGTATGTTGCTGAGTTGTTTTATACTATTGTTATTGAATTTGGAATGTAGTACGAGATTTGACCGCAAGGTGTTCATATTCCATATGGAAGCAAACAAGTGTTGTAATACATTCTGTCAAGTATGTAACATAAGCACTGTCTGTTTTGTCATTAGACCTTTTTAAACTGCATGTGAGGAAGCAATTTATAAACACATTTTGTTTGGACATAAGCACTGTCTGTTTTGTCATTAGACTTAACTCTTTTTTCAAGACGCTAGTGCATCCAGAGGACTCTGTTTGGCAGTTTGTGAAGCAATACGAGTACATTCAGGAAAGAAGGCTTGATAGGGAGGACAATGCTGGCTTTCTAGGAGAGGCGACGGAAGCAACATTATGGTCTAGGTATGTGGATTATAATTGGAAACTGTTTTTTTCCAGATATACATATGAAAATGTACTCACAGTATGCATGTTTTTTTTTGTCTGTGTGTAGTTACAAGATAGAGGAGCAAGCATCCAAGTTCTACACCAGGGCTGCTTTTGCGAAGTTCAGGGAAATGATGGAGATGACAACAGCTTATAGCATATACCCGGTTGTGGGTACTGGTGTGCAGTACGAGATACGTTGGAATGATCCTAGAGCCAAGAAAGTAAGAATTGTAACTTTCGAGCCGCAGGACAATTCCTATATCTGTACGTGCAACAGATTCAATGTGAATGGCATGCTGTGTCACCACATCCTGAAGGCTATGGTGCATACCAATGTTCAAGAAATACCAGAGAAGTACTTGCTTCATAGATGGTCAGAGGAAGCTACCGTGTCAGAAGCAAGAAAGACTTTCAACGGTTTCAGTACTGTTCCTGAAACAAACACTTTGAGGTTCAATGCATTATGCAGGACGTTGACAACACTAGCAGCGGAAGCATGCTTTGGTGAAGGAACATATAAGATTGTTGAAGGTGGTGCGGAACATTTAACATCTTTAGTCCGAGCACACCGTCTGTCAGGGGGTGGTGTGACCGAGAACGATGCGGTGGAAGTAGCAGATGATGGTGTGCAAAAGCTTGACAATCCTCCAAGGTCTGCCAAAAAGGGGCGGCCAGCGGATAAAGAAAAAAGGAAGAAGCCAGCAGTTGAGCTTAGGCAGGAGGAAGCAGAGAAAAAGTCCAAAAAAAGGAAGCCAACCTGTTGTTCCAAGTGTAAGGAACCCGGCCACATCAAAAGACATTGCCCATATCAAGCTCTTGAAAACAAAGAAATAGCTGAACGCGAGGAACGCCTAAGGCGGGAAACAGAGCTCACTTTGTGATCATCTTTGTGTTGTTGCAGACAAAAATGAGGCTTCCATAATTTGTTTGGATCTGCAAGCTTGTCATTATTAATTTTGAATTTTAGAAGTGCTGCATTGTAATGCTTAATCATGGTATTGTCGAGAGCAAACAAGGTTATTTTAATTTGTATTACAACAAAAAATTGTGACCTCTTTTCCATTCCATTTTTTTAGCTTAACCTTGTGTTCGTAAACATGGGTTTGAAACCAGATTCTTTGCAAGTGAAATCTCGTTTTGTTCCTGTATATGTTGTGTTCAGGTCGTATGCCCAACATGGGATGACATATGATGTTCCAGTTTGGTAATTGGAAGCACGAACCTTCCTTTCTTATTTGAAGTAAATTTGTATAGCTTTTTTGGAGGAGTATCTGAATAAGGAAATGTAGGACAGTCTTTGTACTAAGCATGGTTCCTGAGCTGAGCAAGCGTATAAATTGCGGGAAGAAGCATTTATTTGTGTTTGAAAAGCTCAGAATGTACCATGTACATTCGGTTTCACGAAATCTCTTAGAAGAGTGAAATGAAGCAAAGGGTTTTGTAGTAAGCATGGAGCACAAACTTAGAAAGCAAAAAATCGTTTGTGCTAGTTTGTTAAATAGAAGCACCAACATTATTTTTATTTCTGAAGCAATTTGAAATTGCTTTGTCAATGGTTGGTGTAGGAGTATCTTAGAAAGGATAGGTAGGACAGGTTTTGTACTAAGCATGGTAACTGAGCTAAGGAAGCATATAATATGAGGAAAATAAGCATTTTAATTGTGTTTGGAAAGCAGGGAATGTAACATGTACAATTGGTTTCCAGAAATTTCTGAAAATAGTGAAATGAAGCACAGGGTATTTTTCTAAGCATGAAGCACATACTTAACAAGCAAAAAAAATTGAACATAAATACTTAATTGCTTCTCTGTAATCATGGTAAATGATGGAAACAGGACAAAACCTCCCCTTTTTGAACCAAGGTGGTTACCAATATACATTGAGGCAGGAACATTTTGGAAAACAACGCATGCTTCTAGAATTTGTGACTGTTAGAACTTGTGACTGCTAACTAGGACATGATGGCACCAGAAAAAATTCACCAGCATCAACATATACATACTAATAATGCTTCTGGAATTTGTGACTGCAAATTTGTACCACCAAACACACACCAAAAGCAGACACAAGTTACAGTAGCATGAATGAAGAATGGTTCTTAATCCTGAACCATCTTTGACTTAACCATCTTGGAGTCACCAATATACACACAACTTACAGAAGCATGAATGAAGCATGGTTATTAAGAAGTATTTTGGGATTGCACACGTGGGAAAGCATCGTCTCTTTTCCCTTTTGGAAGCACAGTAATTACAAAACACCGTTCAAATTCGTACTTCTCAACATCAGACATGTAGGCATAGATTATTACATAGTTTCAAAAGTTGCTACGACAATCCGAATAGTAGTGGGCAGTGAACTCAAAAGGGGAACAAGCCGTAGAGTAGTGTGCTTCTCTTCCTTCGAGAAGCTCAGTTAGCGTCGAGCACCCAGCTTGAGTCGGCGGTATTCAACGAGATGTCATGAGCATGTGGGCTACGACCATGCGATTGTCAAACATGTCCTGCAAGTTAATAATAGAAGTCTTATTGCAATGGTAACTGGAAACTTTGTTGTACCTAATTGAGTCAGCTAAAAATTGGAACAGAATACATGCTTCCATTGAACAAATTGTTTGTAAGGAAGCTATATGTCACGACATACCTGATTGAAATCCTGCATTTTCTTGCCATCCCAATGTTTCATGAACAGCATCACAAAAATCCCGCAGTCAAAGCTGGTGTAATAAGGAAGCAGTTAGATAATGGAAGCAAACTAAAACTAGATCTATGTATTTAGTAGTTCAGATTCTACTTGGTAGTCTGTTGGCGCAACTCCTCCGGATTGTGCTGCACGTATTTTGAAAAGTCTTCTTTAGGAAATGCTTTTGCATGTTTAGAAAGCGTGGCAAAAAAATTTACCTACAGAGAAGTCAGAATAAGTTTGGAGGACCAATGGTTCTTAAAATATTAAAACAACATTCGTTTTGTTTCATACCAGGGAATGGGCTTTGTCATATATGCTTTTCTTCTTGTCACTCCTCATGGAGTCGAGAACACTGAAATTTTTGTGAAGAAGGCTGAAGGAGACTAAAATCCAGTGGTCCACATCGACAATCGCAAAGTAGAGCTTACAAAAAGGAAGCAAAGGTAAGAATTGCATGTTAGAAGCTTTAGTGAATACTTGCATTCACGAAACTATGACAAAAGGCAAGTGGCGCATACCAAATCTTTTGATACGAGCTTGCTTTCCTTATACATTTTCTGGAACTCCTTCATACATGATTTTGGGTCAAATGCGTCCTCGGGCACAAGTAGTTTGGACTACAAAAATTCGTTATTTAAAGTGAGAAATCACAACAAGGTGGTAAAATAAATACGTAAAGCATGACATGTACGGCTCGCTAGAAATACGTAAAGTGAGAATGCATGAACTTACTGTAATGGATTGTGAGAATGCAAACTTTGTGCACAACGGCTCTCTAGAAATAGGGATGCTAACAACCATGTTGAAATGCCTAATGAAAATCTCCATGGTGTTGTTTTCAACCCTTCCACGGGGTTTAAGAGACTCACGGAAACTTGGATATGTGACATGGTAATTGCTGTAGTCGATAAAAGGGGGCCTATGGGAACGCAAAAAATTGTGTTAGCAATGTACATATGTCAACGGAATGCATGGGAAAATATGGTAGGTCATTTTACATGTAGCAAAGACATGAAAACCACTTGAAAAAGCAAGAATAAGTGTAGATGGTACCCTTCTTCATCACCGACAGAATACCGGATGCACCTTCTAAGGATGTATTTGGTATAGATATCCTTTGCTTCATCGGTAATCTTTACTCTCTTTTGTTTAGCACCGGTATCTTTTCCCAAAAAGGCTCTTTTCTTCCTGTTTTTCTTCTCTTGAGTTTGAGTGCCCATCATAATAACACCTGTTGATGTAAACAGTTTTATGTTACGTAGCATAGTGTATTGTGAAATCTAAACGGGCATACCGCAATTCAAAGACAACTGTAAACATCAATGTTTTGGGAAGCTGGGAGCTAATGTTGAGAAGCATGGTGTATAAATGGATTCAGATTTGCCACAAGGAGTAGCAGTACATTGCAAATTTTGAAGCATTTAAATTTTTGGAAGCATGGTGCATGAATGGGTTCCAGTGGCATATTATTGCAAGAATTTGAAGCATATCATTTTTTGGAAGCATAGCAAAATAGTATGATTTGGGAAACAGTAAATATCAGCAAATGTCAGTGATAGATATATAGTACCAGGAGACTCAGGTTGATCAGACTGCGGATTGGCTGCTGTCATAAAATCAGATTCAACTTCAAGTGATGTCTGATTTGGTAGTTTCATGCCAGAATATGATTCCACATTAGTGGGAGGGGCCACATCTAGTGCATTACCTGTTACGAAAATGAAGCCATGTTCAAAAACATAGACATGGATAAAATGGCAAAAACTTGTGGAAATTGTAAAGGAAACCTATCCTAAAAATGTTTGAAGTAAGCAAGATTTAACTTCAGGGGTAAATGTTGTGTTAGAAGCAACTAGTGGGGAAGTGTTGTTGAATTCTGCAATGTGCTGCGTCCAAGTCTGCCCTTGCAGAAGATCAAATGAAGGACACTCAATGTCATCTCCGAGACGCGGTTGTCTCGTTGTGTCATCTTCAGGTTCTGCTTCAACTACCAGTTGGTTTGATGAAGATGGTTCCTTCCTACTCTCTCTTCTGGCAGAATTATTCTCTACCTCAACTGCTATCCTCATGGCCTCATCCCAAAACTGTGTTCCCGGTGCTTCCATCGAGCACGGATGATCGGAAATATGCTTGTCTTTCTGGATAGTTGATGGTGGAACATCTGCATGTGGTGTAACAGTGGTGGTGTCAGCTATGGGTGGTGAGCCAACGGGCGGGGAAGCAATGCTAGGCATAGATAACCCATCTGGAAGTGTGGCTTGAGTCTTCATAGCTTCAAACACGTCAGAAGCAAAAGCTTCCATGTGCTTCGAGTGCATCTTTGTTAACCTGGCTGTATGCTTCTGAACCTCTTTTAGCCACAAAGATGTATGCTTCTCAAAAATTGGTTTCATGAAATCTGGGAGCTCCTGTACATGGTGAAAAAAAAAGTTATTGCATATAACAAAAATTCATTCAATAATTTGAAGAAAGCAAGCATGAAAAGCAACTAATTATGTTACTCGCAGAACCATTCTTTGTAATAGAAAAGCATGATATCCAGAAATCTGAAATGACAATTGTACATTTGTGGTACAAAATTATATTAGACGGTACTACATAGAAGATGTACCTGAGGGACAGGGTTTGGTATATCTGGTGGTAGCTGCGATGCTTTCTGTAGGAAACATCATAGACATTTGAAGAAACAGTCAATTAGAGGGGTCGCAAAAAATATGAATTGTATCCGTAAGAAAATTCCTAGTTTAGTATTACCTGCCCCGGTGGAACCGATGTTGCAGCTTTAGGCATAGGAGGAACATGTTCTTGGATTGCTAGGTTACCAGCTGTTGCAATCCCATTGGCATAAGGGGTTTCTCGGAATGGACGAAACTACAAAAAATAATAGATGACATGAACTTCGGGATGCGGGAGAAAATGAAGCATTATGTGGTGCTGCAAGTAGAAAACACGTACCGGGCGTGCACCATATGCATGGGAATTTAGTGTCAACTTGTTTTTGTCATGGTTCATGACAAACTTGAAGTCGGCGTCGGTAACATGGGAAGCTCTAGGTAGTGAGTAATCAATACGATGCTGTGACAAAGATGTCACAGGGAAAGCCAAATGGTCCATGTAGACAACCTGCAGCACACATATAAGGTGAACCTTCGTAGGCATGCGCTTCAACAATGAAAAAGTAAACAAAAATGTACATACCGCGACCCATGGTATGCAACCGCCATACCATGATTGAAAATTGGTGTTACCATCATCAAGTGCCTTCTTCTTTCTATCTTGGAATGCCTTGATTTCAGACATGGTGTGTCGAAAAATATGTTGGCCCCAATCATAATCCTGAACCATCTTCGAGTCACCAAGGCTTCCAAGATATTCTAACGAAAGCATATCCCCGGTGCCAGGGCAGAAATATGTGCTCACAACTAAAAGGAAAAAAGACCTAAACCATGTTTCCTCATCCAAACCATTGTTTTCCACCAACTGCTCGGCATGTGCTATTGGATCCCTTCTTCCATAGTCTTTAACAATCTGGTAGAATTCCCGATATGGTGATTCTTCATGTTTACCAATTAGCAGCACACTCCTAATTCCACGAGGGAGTCCGAGGACTTTGATCACCATTTCTTTGTTGAACACAATGCTTGTCTTGTTCCTAGGGTTCCTGAATTCACCTAGCTCAGCATCTATGAGCCCAATCATCCATTGCAGCAAGCTCCTGGGAACCGAGAAAGAAGAGATGTCCAGAAGAACTCCCCACCCCCTGTTAATAATGAGGTTTCTACGATCTTCATTTAGTCCCGCAACTATATCCTTCAGACGACCAGCCGAGAAGCGACTCTTAAGATTATATGTTTGCTTGGTTTCCTTCATGCTTCCTTAGGCTATCCCTGCCAAAATAAAAACAGCAAAACAGTAGTCAGTATCACAAAAGGGAAAACAGTGGAAAGTCTACCCCTACCCTTAACCGAAAAGATGAAATTACAAAATAAGAATACTTTGATAATATGCAAGCATGAGAAATGTATGTACACAAAAAGAACTTTCATAGTTTGCAAACAGAACTTCTTCTCTTCCCTAAATGTCATGTTACTCTCCTCAGAAATCTGTGAAGCGGTAGGCAAAATTTGAAGAGAGCAAGAAATTTAAATAACAATTGCAGGCTATAAGAAGGAAATGGCTGAGAAAGACAACGAGTCATCGTTTGCAACAGAGGACAAGAGCCTGATTTCTAGTGCTTTGTTCTGCAACCAAGTGGAAATTTCGTATTTGACTTTAAATCATCTGTACCACACATATGTACTGTTAAAAAAAGTCTATAGCTGATGAATTATAGTTTAAACAGAAATCACTAGGGATAAAATATGTAACACAAAGCACTAGAGGGATATTTTAAACAGAAATCACTAGGGATAAAATATGTAAGCACCGTATACATATGTAAGCACCGTATACAGTGGAGGGTAATGTAGTAAAGACATTTAAAAAAAAGAAATACTACAATAACAACAGGTTAGCATGTGTGTGCCCACCTAGCAACCTGCAGCACACATATAAGGTGAACCTTCGTAGGCATGCGCTTCAACAATGAAAAAGTAAACAAAAATGTACATACCGCGACCCATGGTATGCAACCGCCACACCATGATTGAAAATTGGTGTTACCATCATCAAGTGCCTTCTTCTTTCTATCTTGGAATGCCTTGATTTCAGACATGGTGTGTCGAAAAATATGTTGGCCCCAATCATAATCCTGAACCATCTTCGAGTCACCAAGGCTTCCAAGATATTCTAACGAAAGCATATCCCCGGTGCCAGGGCAGAAATATGTGCTCACAACTAAAAGGGAAAAAGACCTAAACCATGTTTCCTCATCCAAACCATTGTTTTCCACCAACTGCTCGGCATGTGCTATTGGATCCCTTCTTCCATAGTCTCTAACAATCTGGTAGAATTCCCGATATGGTGATTCTTCATGTTTACCAATTAGCAGCACACTCCTAATTCCACGAGGGAGTCCGAGGACTTTGATCACCATTTCTTTGTTGAACACAATGCTTGTCTTGTTTCTAGGGTTCCTGAATTCACCTAGCTCGGCATCTATGATCCCAATCATCCATTGCAGCAAGCCCCTGGGAACCGAGAAAGAAGAGATGTCCAGAAGAACTCCCCACCCCCTGTTAATAATGAGGTTTCTACGATCTTCATTTAGTCCCGCAACTATATCCTTTAGACGAGCAGCCGAGAAGCGACTCTTAAGATTATATGTTTGCTTGGTTTCCTTCATGCTTCCTTAGGCTATCCCTGCCAAAATAAAAACAGCAAAACAGTAGTCAGTATCACAAAACGGAAAACAGTGGAAAGTGTACCCCTACCCTTAACCGAAAAGATGAAATTACAAAATAAGAATACTTTGATAATATGCAAGCATGAGAAATGTCTGTACACAAAAAGAACTTTCATAGTTTGCAAACAGAACTTCTTCTCTTCCCTAAATGTCATGTTACTCTCCTCAGAAATCTGTGAAGCGGTAGGCAAAATTTGAAGAGAGCAAGAAATTTAAATAACAATTGCAGGCCTATAAGAAGGAAATGGCTGAGAAAGACAACGAGTCATCGTTTGCAACAGAGGACAAGAGCCTGATTTCTAGTGCTTTGTTCTGCAACCAAGTGGAAATTTCGTATTTGACTTTAAATCATCTGTACCACACATATGTACTGTTAAAAAAAGTCTATAGCTGATGAATTATAGTTTAAACAGAAATCACTAGGGATAAAATATGTAACACAAAGCACTAGAGGGATATTTTAAACAGAAATCACTAGGGATAAAATATGTAAGCACCGTATACAGTGGAGGGTAATGTAGTAAAGACATTTAAAAAAAGAAATACTACAATAACAACAGGTTAGCATGTGTGTGCCCACCTAGCAGGCAAGTAAATCTCTGCCCGGGGAACCTTTAACTGAAAAATGTATCAAACCACATAAGAACCAGGGCTTCTTCATTTATAAAATCCAGTGAATCGTGGTAAATTACTGAACATTTATTTCTGCATATTCAAACCCCTAAACTTAGTGAGAAATCTTCCATCCGATTAGCTTCATGCATGACCACAACACACTACTACACAGACTTTCATCTACATCCTGAGACTGGACTGAAATGACTTGACACAGCATGAGACAAACCTATTCAAACACAATAGGAAAAAAGATATATTTTTCCAATCACAAAATTACAATTTCGGTTTACAAAAGATACAACACATCGAATGGGGTAGGAAGCATGACACATTTCCATAACACATATGTGCTGATTGGGAGTAGAAGCAAAATAATTTGCGGTTCTAAACATGCTAATTTCTATTTAGAAGCACTAATTTTTTAAAGTAGAAATGCTTCCATGCTTGCCGCCAATATATATGCACCTATGCTGTGGGAAGCAGAAGCACAAAAATTGTCTTTCAAGATCAAACATACCGAATTCATTCTAGTGTGCCACAACGAAAATGGATTCAAATTTAAGCTCTAATAGGTAGAAATTCACATGACTGTTGTGTGGAGTCCAGATTACGATTATCACTGTAATTTATGCCTCATCGTTCACATCTGAGATTAAGAGGATTCATCGTACACATCTTAACGAAAACGATTTGGCACTGCAATCTTAACAAGCACTCATCGTCATACATCATTAAATCATGCACGCTTCCATGAACTACCGAATCGGAAAAACTAGAAACCTAAGCGGAACCATCTTCATCGAGGAACAGTGGGATTGAGTCTTCAATCTGCTGAAAAAAAAGAGACCATATTGGGCAAAGCATGAACTTACCATAGAGACCCCGTCGTCGATCGAAGGTGGATGAAGAGGACAACGGATCTTCAATCCCGACCACTTGGAGTCGACAACCGCGGGGACGCCTCCCCTCTTCTCCTCCTGCCTCGCGGAATCGAAGCCCACCACGGATTCGCCGCCCCACCAAGCCTAATCCGCCGCCCCACCATCGCCTTCCATGGATGCGCCGCCCCCTAGTCGCCTACTCCCGCGCCGCCGGTGGAGAAGATTAGCGGTGGGGTGAACTTCAACCAGGAGATCTCTCCTCTCCGTGGATACACATGACAAAAAGAGTAGGGGTGGGAGATGGCCGGCCGGCTCCGGATCTGTTGCCACGGCGTGAGGAAACCGTCTGAGTGGAGCTGGAGCGGCTCGGGGACGAGCGAGGCGGAGACCGGAGAAGCACAGCGAGGGGGTTGGGGGGAGAGAAGCAGCGCAAGGAGGAAGCAGCAAAATGAGGGGGGTACGGGCTTGTTTCGGGTAAGAAATTAATGTTGGCAGATTTTTCGGAGACGTCAACGGGATTGCCACGTAGGTCAAAAAAGGAAAGCGAAGCGCGCGGACGGAAACGGATCGACGGCAATCGAAGCGTCCGACGATTCGCTATAGATCGGACCACGATCTATAGTATTTACCGAAAAAGAAGGTTCAAAATCACAACTTCCTTTTTTTACCCACATGGTAAATATCTTAGCACTAATCCTAGACTCGGAAGGAATAAGCTACGGAATGATCTACGGAGGGACGTGGGCTGAATTGGTTGGCCCCTTGCTGAAAAATCGGGATACACTTTTCATTTCTACATGCATGATGAGTCTGTATGTTCTTCTGTAAAAAAAACGTCTATAGGTGCACGTAGGTCTACGACGTCAGCCACCGTCGACGAGGCGACCAGCTTGTGTCCATATGCACGGACGGCTAAGCACTTTGAACATATCATACCGATGCTCCCATTGTTTCGAATTATAGTGTATCGATACATCTATATTTTGATAAATCTAATACGATTAATTCGGGACCAACGGAGTATACTCAATTTTCTCTCTGCTCTTGAGTATCAACGGTAAGATATTTACCATGTGGGTTTTGGCCAATGTTTTGAGGATGAATTTCCGTATTAAGCAGATGGAAGGATTTTACAAGCCACCAAAAAGATACATGAAAGAAGAAAAATGCTAGCTTACTAAACAAATGATCTCCTTGTGTCGAGACATCGTAGTAGTTTTCATAGACAGGGGTACCATGAGACTACGGGTAGAGACGTGGGGAAACGGGATCGCGTTGAAGACAAAGACACGGGATTTAGCCAGGTTCGGTACGTCGTAATAATACGGCGTCCCTACTCCTGCAATCTCACTAATCAGGGCTAAAGCCTGTGTATACAATTACAATGTGAGGTTCTGTTTAGCTATTCGCTGAGGATCGACTTCCCGGCGAGTTAGCCTGTAGCTTCGTCTCTAGTTATCTTATCTCCCGTCCGGCTTTATATAATAGCCAGGTTAGGGCATACAGAATAGGAAACCTAGAAGACTACGGTAACTTCTAACTTGGAAAGTAAGGAATCCGCCTTCTCCTCCAAGCCAGATCACGTGGGCCGTGATCCGGGTCCTTCTAGAATCCGGTTTCTGTGCGTCAGTTTAGTGGGCGCCCAATGGACCATAGCCCACTACCAGTTGGGCCACCCTAGTAATCCGGCACTATTGACTACCATCTGATATACCCCTATTCAGTATATATCCGACAGTAGCCCCCAAGAAGGATTAAAACTCTGATTCGCCGTCTTTCGCCAAGTATGTATTGTCCGAGAAATATTGGCCAGCAGTCTTGATTCTTCTTTTTTTCTTCTTTTAAAAGAGATGGTAACGTAAAACTCGGAATTCCGAAAATCCGGCTTTTCTCACACGATCCTTCGCGGAGAAGGAACCTCCTATGTCAGCGTTTTAATCCTGCTGACGTAAGGGACGTTTGGGTTCCAGGCGGGAAACCCAGAAACATATCTCTGACAGATTCTCGCGGGAAACGAGGAGATAACCATAATCACCCTGTCGATTCATTTCCCGGATTTTTCGGCGAGCGACACGCGTTGATCATCCAACGGTCAAAAGAGCCGTTAGCACGTATCGTGACGGATTTCCGGCTATAAATAGCCTTCTTCGTCCTCCCGGAAAACCTTCCGCAACCACTCGAACGCCATTACAGCGCCCAAGCTTCCAGCAGAGAGAGAAAGCACCGAACGCACACTGCGCCCAAAACCTCACCGGAGGCGAGCCAGCGCCGCCACCCAAATGGCATCTCCGCCGTCTTCGCCCGCACGCAACGTCTCGCAGGACATCGAAGACATCATCAATACGATGGACCCTCAGTTGGATTCCCTAACGCACGCCGGCGACGAGCCGGTGAAGACTACGGGCACCGCGCGGGCGAGGGAAACGCTTCCGCCGCCGCGGATCTTGCGGATTCGAGCTTCGCGCTTACCCCGCCGTTCGCTCCCGAGACGGCGGAGGAGAAGATAATGCTCGTTGGCGACGAGCTCGCCGCTGCAGAGGCTGCCGCGTCCGCCACCGCCGGAGCTGACGAAGAAGCGGAATTTGTCGGCAACTGGAATCCGAGCAATATTCCTCCTTTCCTCCTTCCACAAATGGAAAAGGAAGGGCTAATAATCAAAGGCAAATGGTGGAACTCGGAAGGTGAGCTCGAGCCCACACCAAAAAGCGGGGAACGCGTCCTCCTTACCTCTCACATTGCGAGAGGTATGGGTTTACCGCCTTCTGCCTTTTTCTTGGATGTCCTTAACTATTACGGCGTTCAGCCACACAATCTTTCTCCCAATTCTATCCTTCATCTAGCTAGTTTCCAAGCCCTTTTTGAAGGGTATTTAGGAATAGCACCAAGTCTAGATTTCTGGCGATACTGCTTTGAAGTGAAGCATAACCTCACAGATGGTATTCCTCCCATATGCGGAACTATTTCTTTCACTCTTCGGAGGTTTAGGGAAGATTGGTATCCGAAGATAAAAACATCGGAACCCGTCAAATCTTGGCTGGGTTCCTTCTTTTACCATCAGGACGTCCCATTCCCTGGTAAGGAAAACGGGGTTCCTCCATTCGTTAATTCCGCCGCCTCCCCTCAAGAGAGTTGGGCAGTTGAAGCAATGCAGACATTGCCAGAAAACTTAATGAAGATAAAACGGCGTATCGCCAAGCTTACTTCCTCTCAACCTCCCTTAACTGGAAAGGATACTGTTTTATGTTGGTTTGGACACTGCATTCAACCTCTTTCCTTTCGTTCCCGGCTCCTTTGTGAATATGAAGGGCCAGAAGATAGTATGAGGGGGACGGACAAGTCCTATACCAAAAAGGATTTCATAAAGCGACTCCACCAGCTGGTCGCCTCGTGCAATCAATATGCAGAAAGTCTGGCAATATACCACGTGGAGAATCCAGCCCCCCAGGTATGTATATTTTCCTCGCCTTCGGGTTTGTCTTGGAATAACCTCCTTGTCTGACTTTTAACGCATAGTTGCTACTTCCCTAGTTCGACGAACTTGAGGGAGCTGATCTTGCTTCCGACGCCAAGCTTAACGAATTACATGCCAGCTTCTACGGCGACCGGAAACGTAAAAGGCAAGTGACCTTTGAGGAAACGATAACTATTGACGGGATTCCCGTCGCCACATCCAGGTATTCTACTGGAGCTTTTTTAATCGTTATTCCCCTCCAGTTCTTCGAGATATTTATTTCTCGGATGTTCTCTTTTCAGCCTCGCTCCAACTCCTTTGAAGACAAAGAAATTGAAGAAACGTAAAGCTGCTACTATGAAAAAAGAACCTTCTTCTGCTGCAGCTTCACCTCCTTTTGCCATGCCTGGGGGGACGAACCTATTCCCAATTTGGACAGGAATATCCGGATAAAGGAAGAACCATTTGATGAACTCGGATATATCCGTCCAGAAGCTAAGAAATTCTTCGCTCCTGCTCCTTTAATTCGTCCTTGGCCACAGGGCGGGCTGATTATCCGAAACGATTTCGTATTTTCACCTCGTCAGGTCATACAAGATGGCCTTCATCACGTTGGGATTCTTTTTTCTGAATATGCAAAAGAATTCAACGAGACTTTGTCCGACTTGCGGGAAATGAGCCAGGTAATATCTCTAGCCCCCAAGCAATAAGCTGGAAACATACTTTCCCCTTAATGCTTCTTTATTACGCTTGATCTAACTTAAGCGTTTGGCTTTTATTTCCGCATTTCAGCATACTGCTGATGTGATAAACTTGGAAATTTTTAATAAACTTAACGTCAAGAATGAAGAGGTGAAAACCCTTCAATCTATTATTAAGTTTAAGGATAATGAGCTGGCATCATCTCAGCTACAACTATCGGAAACAACAGGTATGCTTTATGTTGTTTCATCTGGATTATCCATAAGTACTTTCTCGAGATATTTCTAAACTCGGAATTTTTCCTTGCTTTCCAGCTGCTTTGGCTAAGGCCAAGGAAGTAGCTGAAGATGCTGGCAATGCCGAACGTCTCCGCAAGGAGAATTTGGACCTTCATAAGGAGCTTATGAAGGTTCAACAAGATCTGGAAGCCAGTAATCTGGCCCTTGGAATTGCTCAATCCAATGCTTTCGATCAGGCGGAAAAAGATAAGTCCACTATCCAAGACTTGGAAAGTATCTTAATCCTTCGCCTAAAGGAATGTTCCAAAATTGACAAGGTTCTCGGTAAGTTTTATTTCATTTACCGATTCATCCATGTCTTGCTTTCTTTCTCTGTTTTGTCGCCTAACCTTTTTGGAGGCTTGTTGCGAAAAAACAGGAAATTTTCCAGGTCTTTCTCGTATTGATAAAATCCGAGCCTTTGGGAAGGTATGGAATGCGATCAGAAATGCTGGGATGCAACTGATCAGCAAGTTCTTCCCTACAAGTACCATAGAATTCTCGGAAATTTATAAACTTCCGGGTGCTATCCTGGAGGTGGCGGAATCCAGGGAGTCCACTTTACGCTCCGCTGCACGGGGTGGTGCACGCATGGCTCTCGGCCTTATGCGTATGCACTACCCTGGTGCCAAATCTCGCCGCGTGGCGTCCGGTATCCCTCAAGGATACACGGAAAACCAGCGAACCACCATCTTCGATGAAATCAAAGGCCACGCCACCAAGATTGCCTCCATGGTGAACATCTCCATCACCTATCCGGAAGAGGAGATCCCCGAAGCCCCCGAGAATGACAGTAGCGACGAAGACTCGGATGCTTGAAGGGATGTCCTGATCCTGGATGGTGGAACTAGACAATAGGAGCATTACTGCACTTTTACAATGTAATTTATATTGTAATGCTTCTATTCCTTTTGTATAAACAAGAACTCCACCTTTTACAGTTTTAACTATGAAATTCTTTGCAAGGTTTCCGGGTTTTAATATTCCTTTGTCTTCTAAGTTCTCTGGTTTATGTGTTTTAACTACCCTTAGTGTTTGAAATGGCTCGATAGCATTATGAATCATCATGCCGAATTACTGGGTATAACCAATCAGTTTAAACTCGGAAACATGGATCATACTAAAGGCATTTTTACTAACTAGCTCCAGTGACCCAACACGTAAACAATCAGATAATACTTAGAGAAAAGTAAGGAATTTTTTGAAACTTGGGCACGCAGGCACAATCCGAGTTTCCTTTAGCCGTTAGCGGGCTGAAAATCATTCAGTTTTTAAACATCGAGCACGCAGGCACAATTCGGGTTAACATTGAGTATTTTGTAAGATCATTGGGAAATAGATAAGGTGGAATCATGCTTTGTACTATAATAAACTTGTAAAAACATGGATATAAGAATTTCGACAACTTTATTTCATGATCTCAAAGATGTTTACATAGAAATTGAACTAAGTATAGAAGGGACGTAACTGCTGGATGCTCCAAGGCCTCTTTGTCTCTCCTAGTTCATCATCTATCTTTCTCTTTCTTTTGCGATTCGGCTTCTCGGGATCGTCTTCCGTGTCCCGAATATCTACAAGATAATATGACCCATTTTTCATAGCTTTGCTAATTACAAATGGTCCTTCCCATACTGGGGCCAATTTGTGCTTTCTTTGCTGCACCAATCTCAGCACTAAGTCACCTTCTTTAAAAGAACGATGCTTGATTTTCCGACTATGGTAACGTCGTAAACCTTGCTGGTAAATGGCGGATCTTTGAAGCACAAGCTCTCGTTCCTCTTCTAAGAGATCGACGGTATCCTGTCGTGCTTCTTCGGCATCCGAGTCATCGAAATCCCGCACTCTTGGGCTATCATGGATCATGTCCGTTGGAAGGATTGCTTCCGGACCATAAACTAGGAAAAACGGGGTTTGCCCAGTTGACCTGTTTGGCGTCGTTCGAATACTCCAAAGCACGGAAGGTAGCTCCTCTACCCATGCTCCAGCTGCTCTATGAAGAGGAGATTCGAGTCTTGGGCGTATTCCTTGCAGGATTGAGCTATTCATTCTTTCAACCTGTCCATTGGATTGCGGGTGTGCCACAGATGCGAGATCTAAGCGAATTCCCGTTTGTCGGCAATATTTTGCCAACTCTCCAATGGAGAAATTTGTCCCGTTATCGGTTATTATGCTGTGTGGAACGCCATATCTCATGACTATGTCAATGATGAAATTTCTGGCAGTTACACCGTCAAGCTTTTTGATGGGTTTAGCCTCCACCCATTTGGTATACTTATCCACAGCTACAAGTAGATGTGTAAGTCCGCCTCGCGCAGTTTTGAACGGTCCCATCATATCTAGCCCCCAGACCGCAAACGGCCATGTAATTGGGATAGTTTTGAGTGCTTGGGCCGGCATATTAGTCTGCTTGGCGTAATATTGACACCCTGCACATGTGTTGACTATGTGCTCAGCATCTGTCTTGGCTGTTAGCCAGAAAGACCCGGCACGGAATGCTTTTTTAACTATGCTTTTTGATTAAGCATGATGTCCGTAATCTCCAGCGTGGATTTCTTGCAGGATTTCTCGTCCTTCTTCTGGTGAAATACACCGCAGAAAAATTCCGGAAGTACTGCGTTTGTATAGGCAATTGTCAATTACCGTGTATCCTTTGCATCGACGCTGAATTTGCCTCTGCAAGACTTCGTCTGCTCCTTCCGGGTACTTCTGGTTGACTAACAAGTTTAAATATGGAATTGTCCAGTCCGGGTTAACGAGCATAACTTCAATTGACTCGGAAGCCGGGGGTAATCGATATCTCCACCTTTTATGGATGGCTCATACAAATGCTGGACGAATACACCTGGTGGTAAGATTTTTACCCTTTCTGACCCCATGCGGGCTAACGCATCCGCGTTCCAATTTTCTTCCCTTTTAACGTGGAGTACTTCGAATCCAAAAAAACAAATGGTGAACTCATCCACCGTTCTCCGATATTCGGCCATTATAGGGCTTTTTGCGTCCTAGGTTTGGTTAAGCTGATGTTGTACCAAATCCGAGTCACCGTAGCACAGAATGCGTTTAAGCCCTATTTCTTTTGCAATGTGCAAGCCATGAAGCAGAGCTTCGTATTCTGCCACGTTATTGCTGGCGTTGAAGTGTATTTGTAATACATACTCCATTGTGTCTCCTTTAGGGGATTTTAAGACTACACCAGCTCCAGCGCCCTCCTTCATCTTGGATCCGTCAAAATGCATGATCCAGTATTCGGACTCCGGCATTGGTGTTTTCTCCATTGCTTCCGTCCAGTCGGCGACAAAATCTGCCAGAACCTGGGATTTTATTGCCGTCCTTGGCTGATACTTAATGTCGAAGGCTGCTAGCTCGATACCCCATTTGGCTACTCGGCCAGTTGCTTCCGCATTGTTTATTATATCCCCTAGTGGTGCTTTACATACCACTGTTATGGAATGTCCTTGGAAGTAATGGCGTAACTTTCTAGATGCGAAAAATACGCCATATGCCAGTTTTTGGTAGTGTGGGTACCTTTGCTTGGACTCGGAGAAAACTTCACTTATGTAATATACCGGATGCTGGTCTGGTATACTTTGTTCGTCTTTCTTCCGTTCCACAACAATTACTGCACTAATAACCCTGTTTGTAGCCGTGAGGTACAATAACATAGGTTCTTCGTCTTTTGGGGATGCCAAAATCGGAGCTTTCATCAAAGTTTCCTTTAATTGGGTTAACGCTGCATCGGCCTCTTCTGTCCACTCGAATTTGTCGGATTTTTTCAGCAACTTGTAGAGTGGTAAGGCTTTATCCCCCAGCCGACTAATAAATCTGCTGACGGCAGCGGCGGAACCCGTCAATCTTTGGACATCTTTCACACACGTGGGTTTGGAGATGTTCAAGATTGCTTTGATCTTTTCCGGGTTAACTTCTATTCCTCTGTGAGAAACGATGAAACCCAGAAGTTTTCCTGAGGGAACCCCGAATACGCACTTTGATGGATTTAACTTCATCTTATAAGTGCGCAAGTTTTCGAAGGTTTCTCGCAAATCCTCAAGGAGTGTGTCTTTTTCCTTGGTTACGACAGCAATATCGTCTACGTAAACGTGGACATTTTTGCCAATCTGACTATGCAAACAACGTTGCATGCAACGCTGGTAAGTTGCACATGCGTTCTTCAGGCCAAATGGCATGGTTACGTAATAGTACGTCTCGTAAGGGGTTATAAAAGAAGTCTTAATTTGATCTTCCTTTTTCATGCGTATTTGGTGATACCCGGAATATGCATCCAAAATGCATAAAAGCTCAGAGCCTGCAGTGGCATCTATTATTTTATCGATTCGCGGTAACGCGAACCTATCTTTTGGACACAGTTTGTTCAAGCCGGTGTAATCTATACACATTCTAAGAGCAGTAGTGTCTTTCTTCGGTACTGATACCGGATTTGCAGACCATTCAGTGTGTATTACTTCCTGGATGAAATCTGCTGCTAAAAGCCGGATAATTTCCTTGCCAATAGCCTTCCGTCTTCTTCCGTCAAATCGACGGAAACCTTGTTTGACGGGTTTGGAGCCTGGAACTACCTTAAGTTGATACTCAGCAAGTTTCCTGGTACGCCTGGCATGTCAGCTGGACACCAGGAGAAAATATCCCAGTTCTCACGGAGGAACTTGGTGAGCTCGCTTTCCTATTTGTCGGTCATCCCAGTTCCTACTACGAAAAATTTTGTCGGATCTTTGGGATCTAGGATTACTTGTCTTGTATTATCGGATGCCTTGAAGCTATCTGCTGGCTTCCGGGTTTATTTTCCTGCCGGCATTTCTGTCGGCGATACCTCCTTAGCCAGCTCCTTCAGCTCTTCCTTTGCTATGATCTTCTCAGCACAAAGGGCGTTTTCTTTTTCCAGCTTGTTCGCCAGCTTGAAGTCTCCAGTTATGGTGATTACCCCTCCTTTCGGCCCTGGCATCTTCAGCTTGTTATAAATATAACAGGATCTTGCCATAAATTTGGCGAAAGCTGGACGTCCGAGAATTGCGTGATACACGCTTTCGAACGGCACCACCTCGAAGGATACTTTTTCCTGACGGAAGTGATCTTTTTCTCCGAAAGTGACATCTAGGGAAATTTCTCCTAGGGATCGTGCTTGCCTGCCGGGAACAATGCCATGGAAGCGTATGTTGCTGTGATTGAGCTGGGTCTCGGAGATTTTCAGATGTCTCAACGTATCCAGGTACATTATGTTGATGCTGGATCCTCCGTCCATCAGCACTCTTTTTAGCCTAGTGTTCTGGACAATAGGGCTTACAATAAGAGCTTGTGTGCCGGGTTCAGGGATATTTCCGGGATGATCAGACTGATCCCATGTGATTGGTGTGTTCGAATACTTCAAGAATTTCGGGGTTGCCGGAACAACCGCGTTTATTTCTCGAAGCGTTCTTTTTGCCACCTTTGCTGATGGAGTTGCTAGAAAAGTTAGGGCGCATTCTCCATCAACTCTCGGAAACTTGGGTTCGCCTTTCCGCTGTTGTTCCTGGATTTTTTCGTCAGTGTCCGATTCACTGTCTTCTTTCTCAGCTTCTGGCTTTTGTTTAGAGAATTTCCTTTTGGAACTCTTCCCTTGTTTCCGGATCCTGCACTGCCTTTCATGTGCTTATTCAGCCGGCATTGTGCGTTCGTATGGGTGGGTTTCCCAAATTGCGAATGGTGGACGCAGGGTTCCGACTTAATCTTCTCCCACTCTTCTTTAGTGTAGTTGATTGGTTCTGAACTGCGTCCTTTCCATCTGTTCCCTTTTTCACTTCCAAAGGCTATGTTAACTTCTTTGGGTTTTGCTGTTGCATCTGAAGTTCCTTTTTTCTCAGGGCGAGGATTTTTCTTGGCCAGTATCAGTGTATCGATATTGCCTCCTCTTGCTCTGATGTCGTCTTCGGCTGCAGCGTGCTCATTGGCGGTTGTAAGCATAGATCCGAGATCTTTGTGTTGTTTGGAACCAACCATGAACGGTACAAGTCCGGGTTTTAGGCCATTGACGAAAGCATGCATTGCTTGTACGTCAGTTACTCCAGAACAACTATTCTTCATTGCAGTCCATCTGGAGATGAAATCCACGTATGGTTCATCCTCAAACTGGGTGCAACGGTTCAGCTGGTTGATGCTGTTCGGGCGTTTATAAGTTCCCCGGAAATGCTGAGTAAATACTCGAGCCATATCATCCCAGCTGTCGACAGTTCTTGATGGCAATCCATTGATCCAATCTCTGGCTCCATCCAGTAACATTAGGGGAAGAAACTTTACAGCTTCCAGGTCTGTCCCATTGTTAATCTGGACGGCTGTATAGTAGTCTGAGAGCCAGGTATCCGGGTTTGTACTGCCGGTGTATTTCTGGTACGTTGGACCGACCTTGGCGAAGCCAGAATGCAGGGTTATTCTTCGGATCCTATCAGTGAAACACTTTGGTCCAAAGTATAGATCATCCTTTTCCGCCCTATCCATGTGTGCGGAATACCTGCCGGCTGAATGGACAGAAGGGGATCTACTCCTTTCTTTTCCATTGTTGCGCGGACGCGCTTTTCCGGGATCGTTTCTATTTCTTTCAAGATCACGCCCTTTTGGATGAGGCGGAGTTCTACTCCTGTGCCTTTCTTTATCCTTGGGAGGTGTCCGAGATCTCTCACGCCTGTGAGGTACATCATGTCTTCCGGCTTTTTCAGCAGGGTGTCTCGGAGGTGGCATTGCTTTGCCATCATTCCGGTGTTTTTCTTCCCGATCGTGGGGTTTGCGTCCACCTTTCGGGAGATGAGATCCGGTTCTAGATGCTTCATCCCTGTTGTCGGGATTTTTCTTATCTTTTCTCGGATCCGCTTTCTTATCCTTTGAATTGTCGGAATCTCCAGGTTCTTCCGGTCCAGGTGCTCCAGCGGCGCAAGTAGCTGTTTTGCATAGGGCAGAGTCGTCGTGCAACTTCCCTGATCGCTCTTGGGCCCGCTGTTGTTGTTGCAATGCTTTTCCTAGGAAAGCATACACCCCTTGGAGTTTTTCACCGTTGGAGTACATGTCATTGTTGAGGATGGCAAACGCTGCTTCCGCATTTTCTGCTGCGGTTTTGTATATTGGTTCGCCCCTGGCATCCTTGCCGTTTACTTGCTTTTGCCAAGATGGGTTATGAAACCTTTCCTTTGGCGGCAGTACTTCCGGTCTTACGATTCCGGGCAACCTTGTAGGTTTAATGCCAGATCTATTCTTTTTCTCGTACTCCTCGATTTCTACCTTCATGAGCTTGATGTCATCCTGGGTTTTTTGGAGGTGTTCACGAGTTCTGAATAGATGTTGCTGTTGCCTTTGGAGAGCTTGTCTCCTAGCTTCTAGCACTTCAGGGGGTTCATGCAATCCCACTGGTGTTTGTAACAATTCCTGTTCTTCTTGCTCTGTCATTGGCGGAACAAGGATTTCTTTTGTTTTCTTCTCCGCAATTTTTATTCCGCTTGCATCTCCTACTTCCGGGCTTTCATCAGCTGGATCAGCCAATTTCTTCTTCCGGAGTTTGTATTGGAGTTTTTTAGCGGCCTTGTTCTTTTTCTTGGAAGAGGGAGGTTTTTTAGCAGGTTCATCCTCTGTCAATTCCTTGACGTTGGGAAATATCGGAGAAGTTTCTCCATCTTCTCTCTCTTCCTCTGGCGGAGGGGTTTTAGGGCTTTCCTGACTGCCGGCGTCCGTGTTTTCAGCCGGTTTCGCCATTAGTACTTCATGGAATCCCTCTTGAAAAGATTTAACTTTTCTTTCGAAGGCGTCCACGTCTTCGTCTTCGGAATCAAAATCATCTGATCCGGTTTCTGACTCTAATCTCGCCTCAATGGCGGCTAGCACAGAGTCAGCTTCCGAGTTCATCGCTGGATTGGCGGATGTCGGATCTTCCACCTCTGTAGTGGGTTTGCTGTTTTCTGCCTCTTGCACGGGATTTCCGCCATCCGTGTTTTCGGCGACTTCGGATTGCACCATACCGATAAAGTGTGTATCACTTTTATGTCGGCGATCTGAGCAAAATCCGGGATCATAGTCATCCTCGACTGGGTATAGGGCGGGTGGGATAAATTTGCTTCCACCGCAAAACCCCATGGCCTCTGCAGTTAGTCCGATAAAGATATTAGCAGATCCGATCGGTAACACGCAGGCACTTACCAGATGATTTTGCGCCGGTATGTAGGATCCGTTGTCGAGGAAGCGTCCGACGTCCTCGTCGAACTCCAGGCTTCCGACAGTTATAGAACTACCGATCCCGCCGAGTATCCCAGATCGGAACTTAACGCCTGACGTCGTTAGCCCCACGGTGGGCGCCAACTGTCGAGACATCGTAGTAGTTTTCATAGACGGGGGTGCCATGAGACTACGGGTAGAGACGTGGGGAAACGGGATCGCGTTGAAGACAAAGACACGGGATTTACCCAGGTTCGGTACGTCGTAATAATACGGCGTCCCTACTCCTGCAATCTCACTAATCAGGGCTAAAGCCTGTGTATACAATTACAATGTGAGGTTCTGTTTAGCTATTCGCTGAGGATCGACTTCCCGGCGAGTTAGCCTGTAGCTTCGTCTCTAGTTATCTTATCTCCCGTCCGGCTTTATATAATAGCCAGGTTAGGGCATACAGAATAGGAAACCTAGAAGAATGCGGTAACTTCTAACTTGGAAAGTAAGGAATCCGCCTTCTCCTCCAAGCCAGATCACGTGGGCCGTGATCCGGGTCCTTCTAGAATCCGGCTTCTGTGCGTCAGCTTACTGGGCCGCCCAATGGACCATAGCCCACTACCAGTTGGGCCACCCTAGTAATCTGGCACTATTGACTACCATCTGATATACCCCTATTCAGTATATATCCGACACCTTGTCTTCCCAATACCTTGACAAAGGCATTTGTTTCCTTCACAGAAAACTGGGGCTCCTAACGACCCTCACTAGAGTCAACCGCATAAAACTGCTCATAATCCTCGTCTTCGGAATTAGAATATTTATAATTATATGGATCTCCATCAAATTCAGAGGATGCGAGTTGAGGTACAAACGGTGGGGCCGGAATTTTGATTGGGGAGACAACAACAAACTCTTCATTTCAGAAAAAAAAACTCTTCATCCATCTTCTCCAAGTTTGTAGGACCAAATTTATCCTCGATTATAGCTTCACGATCATTCAAAGTGGACAACTCGATATGAGGTACATGCCGTGCTTCTGTTTGAATTGTCCTTACTTCTCCACTACAAGGGATGGAACCTTCTGTTTCTCCTCCCTAATAAACTCCATGTTAACTTCATTATGAACATTCGCATTCTCCCACATAGGAGGTTGGTTTGGACCCGCATCAATATACATCTTCGCAACGGTCATCATTGTATCTTTTAATAACCAATGGATGCTCGTTCAACTCCGGGAGAAGATTTGTTTATGAAGGGCCGGTGACCTTGACCTTGAAGGCAACAATGACGAGTGATTTGATTTCAGACTTGTGAACAAGCTCTTTGTATAAATAACATACATCTTACATGAACGGACTAAGCATGTTCACACGATGAGTATATGTACAAAAATAAAACAAATAGAGTTCATACCAGCTCTCGCCACAACTTGGATTGCCGTAAATCATCATTACTGCTCTTTATTTGTGGATTGAATAATATAGAATGATAATAAATCTCCAATGGAGACACGGAAGTCCGGTGAAATCTGCAACAAACTTTACAAAACCAAAGAAGAATAACAAATATTTTTGGGTTTTCGATTTAAAACAAGAACATAAAGAAGCAAGCAAACAAAGCAAAATATTTTTGGATTTTTGAATACTAAACCGAAACGAGATAAGAAAGCAAATCAAATAAACAAACTAAAGAAGAAAACAAGAGAAAGACAGAAATATTTTTGATCTTTTTGTGTTTTGGAAAACAAGAACAAAACAATAAAACAAGAAGAAACGAAAGAAGCGAAAGAAAACAAAACAAACAAAAGAAACGAAAACATGGATATAGAAAGAACCGACCGAACATGATATATAAATGAGCGTGATGTCGGTATACATCCGCCCAAGCTTAGGCTTTTGGCTTAAGTGGAGATCAATCACCAAGGGGACAACGAGGTGGCGCCCTCGTAGTATGCTGAGGAGGAACCCTCCTTCTGATATGTGCTCGAGGATGCGTCGTTGTACTGCGTGTTGTGGTCCTCTGGAGGCGCGTCTCGCCTCTAATGCTGCCTGTGAAACTCTGTGGTGCTCAGATGCTCGTCTACCTCCTCCTTAGAGAGTGACCATGGTGACATGTTGATACGACCCCAACGTATCTATAATTTCTGATGCTCCATGATCATATTATATCAATTGCTACTTGTTTTCTCCATTATTTATAACATTTTTATACGTTTTCCGGGACTAACCTATTAGCAAGATGCTAAGTGCCAGTTCCCTGTTTTCTACTGTTTTTTGTTTCAGAAAAGTTGTTCTGGAAACATTCTCGGAATTTGACCCACAAAGCCCGAAGTGCCTATTTTCCCCGGAAGCATCCAGAACACCGAAGAAGAGTTGAAGACGGGCACCGGGGGAGCCACACCATAGGGTGGTGCGGCCCCCTGGCCGCGCCAGCTATGGGTGTGGGGCCTCTGGAGCTCCACCGCCTTTGCCCTTTTGCCTATTTAATCCTCCCGGATGGAAAACCCTAAACACCTGATCAAGAATCCCCGAAAAGTTCCGCAGCCGCCGTCACCGTCAACCCTAGATCAGGGGGGTTCTGAAGCTGTTTCCGGCACCGTGTCGGAGAGGAGATCATCACCGAAGGCCTCTACATCACCATGCCTGCCTCCGGAGTGATGCGTGAGTAGTTCATGCTTGGACTACGGGTTCGTAGCTGTAGCTAGATGGTTGTCTTCTCCTCATATGCCTCCATGTTTAGATCTCATGAGCTGCCTATCATGATCGAGATTGATCTTATGTAATTCTATATGTTGTGTTTGCTGGGATCCGATGAATATTGACCTTATTCCAAGTTGATTATAGTCTTTATTTGCATATGTTATTTGTGATCTTGCATGCTTTCAGTTGCTAGTGGTTGCTCCGGCCAAGTAGTTGCTAGTGACTCCAAGAGGGAGTATTTATGCTTGATAGTGGGTTCATGCCTCCTCACCACCTTGCTCGAGTGACAGAAACGTGAAGGGGGAGGATGTGTTGTTGCCATTAGGGAGAAAACAACAATGAGAGTGCCCGCGTGCATAATCATTGCTTACATTACACACTTTGTTTAATGCAGTTATCTGTTGCTTGCAACTTAATACCTAAGGGGGTTCGGATGATAACCTGAGGGTGGATTATTAGTCATGGATGAAGATGGATTTTGGTCTATGTATATTGTTGTAATGCCCGCACTAAATATCATAGTAATCATCATGTTATATTGTGCACTACGGTGCAACCTCTATTTGTCAATTGCCCAGCTGTAATTTGTTCACCCACCATGCTATCTTTTATGGAGAGACACCACTAGTGAACCTATGAACCCCAGTCCATTTTCCACACTATTAAACAAACCACAACAATTTTCTGCTCTCTTTACATACTACAAGCATACATCATTTTCCACACTATACGTCCAATCTTTGTTTTCAGCAAGACCGGTGAGATTGACAACCTCACTGTACCGTTGGGACAAAGTATTTTGGTTGTGTGGTGTGCAGGTTCCACGTTGTTGCTGACACCGGTGAAGCGCCATCACCACCGTCGGTGGCATCAACCTTCCGAAGGTCCTCTTTCTCCTACTGAATTGATAACCTTGGTTCTTAACTAAGGGGGAAACTCCTACCGCTATGCTCATCACACCCTCCTCTTGGGGTATCCCAACGAGTGCAAGATCTGCACCATCGAGGCCTTTTTCTGGCGCTGTTGCCGGGGAGAAGGAAGTCTTCTGGCAAGGGGAGTCTCTCACTCTCAACCTCTTTATTTTGGTTTTTGTCTTGTTTTTCTTCTCTTTATCAAAAGCACAAAAAATTAGTTCTCATTCTAGTTGTTATTTTTGTCTCTACGTTGTTATTTCTCATCATGTTGTTCCCTAAGTTTATCTTGAAAGATTTGCCAGAAGGAAGTGGTTCTATACTTGGAAAGGACACTGTTAAAGAATCCTGTGATCATGTTAGTAAGCATGATAACTTTGAGGAAAAATCCATAGTAGAACTTGCTTCCAATTACGAGACTGTTGCAACTTCTTTAGTTCACATGCTAGAAGCTAGGTTTGTTAACCTCCATCCCATAATACAACATATGTTCCTCAACTTGAATAACATTGAAGATATTGAGAAAAGAAACTTCGTCTTAGAAACTATGCTTAAAGAATTTGGAGATGTTGCTATAGAAGCTAGAAAAGTCTTTGATCGTTTTAATATGCTTGGATCATGTGTAGACATTGTTGGTGCTCTAGAAAAAACTGAATCTAATAATGAAAACAAGGGTAAAATAACAATCCCCTTTAAATCATTGCACTGCACGAAGCCCAAGAAAAGAATTTTGATTGGATTGTTCCTGAGAATTTATTTGATCAAGATAGTAAGCCTAAAAGTACTAAGAGAGGAACCTCTGAAACTAACTTAGATAAAATACAATGCATTATTAAAGAATTTTAAAATCTTGATTTGAATGCCTCACTTGAAAATACTTGAGTTGTCCTTTTATGTCTAGCTGAAAGGCGTTAAAGAAAAGCGCTACCGGGAGACAACCCGTTTTATTTTGTTGTTTTCAATCTGTTTTTTTTTGTTTCTTTGGTGTGCTTTGCACCTGGGTCTAATCTATTTCCTTAGCAACCCCGTTGTATCTTTTTTTTTGAGTTTTTGTTGAGCCAAGTAAAGCCTCTCGTGGAAAGTTGAGGCTATATTTCGGATTTCTGCGCAGGAAACAGATTTCTGCTGTCCACTGTTTATGCCGTAAAAAATCACAGAAGATTCAAAATGACCTGATTTTTTTGTGCATAATCCTGAGCTATATACGAAACGTTTCTTAGATTGCCAATTTTTGATTTTAGCAACAGAAGATTTTTGAAAAATCGATCTTTACCTGCTGTTCGGTTTTGACAGATTTCTGCCATTTATTGCATTTGCATCTTAATCTCTTTCTTTTGGTGTTATTTTGAGAAAAAGAGTTTTAAAAGAAGTTGTGAAAGTAGCTAATGTGTTTTTGAGTGTTAGAAATGTGTTGAAACTGAACCATGTGAATTTATTATTTCAATTGCACTAACGTTACTAATGAAGATTGTAAGAATTTTGGTGTGAAGGAAGTTTTCAAGGGTCAAGAGAACAGGATGATATGATGTGATCAAGAAGAGTGAAAATCCTAAGCTTGGGGATGCCCCGGTGGTACATCCCAGCAAATTCCAAGAAGACTCAAGCGTCTAAGCTTGGGGATGTCCAAGGCATCCCCTTCTTCATCAACAAATTATCAGGTCACTTCTAGTGAAACTATATTTTTATTCGGTCGTATCTTATGTGCTTTACTTGGAGCGTCTTTTATTTTTGTTTTCAGTTTTTTTTTCAGTTTTTTTTTAATATAAGCTTGGTTGGACCCAGCATTCTTTTATTGGAGAGTGACACGCTCCGCTTTTTCATGAGAATACTTTGTGTTCTTAATCTCTGTCTAGTTGCTGCATTTATTT
Source organism: Alopecurus myosuroides (assembly GCA_028641055.1). Classification (NCBI taxonomy): domain Eukaryota; kingdom Viridiplantae; phylum Streptophyta; class Magnoliopsida; order Poales; family Poaceae; genus Alopecurus; species Alopecurus myosuroides. Next base: position 36,043,729 of record CM054060.1, read on the forward strand.
AGCTCCTGTTTTGCATGCATCTCTTATTAGAGTTGTTAATTTTAGTTGTCTTATGTGAGTACTCTCATGTTTGCTTGTTGTATCATAAAGAGTATTTTTGTTAAATTATGTTTTGTATGGTGCTGTTTGGGACAAGAAAACTGCTGCTTGAAGTAGAATTTATAACAGTGTTAGTAGAAGCTTGTATAGACTTTTTCATGCCATGCTAAATGTTATTTTAGTTTTAAAGCCTTGTGGTTATTGAGTAGCATGAATAGCCTCAAATAGATGAGAGTGTTTAATATGTCTTGAAAGATTCATGAGTTGTTCTTGTCATAGTAAAGCATCAATATATGGTATTCTCTTTCGAATGTTTTATTTGGTTGACTTGGCGCATGCTCACACCATGTTTATGACTACAAACCAGTCACGAATAGCCTCCATGAACACTTAGTTTTTGAACTTGTGATACTTCTTATGTTTTAATTAATGATGCTTATGTCGCTATGCATGATTATGGCTCTTATGCTCTCTTGATTTGCCGCTCCCAGTCTTTTGCTAGCCTTCACCTGTACTGAGTATGAGCTCTACTCGTGCATCCAACTCCCTTAAACCCAAGTTTTTTCCATTGTGTACACCATACATACCTACATGTGGTATTTAACTGCCACTCCAAGTAAATTGCTCATGTGTTACCTTTAAAACCTTCAAAACTACTCCTGCTTGTTAATGTTTTTGATCATGAGGACGTAAATAGAGAATATTTATCTCACTTGTTGATTGGATTTCACACCCTGGACTAGTGGCTTCATCCTCTTATCCAAATGATAGAAGAGCTGGCAGCGGGGTGCCCAGCCCCAAATTAGTACAAACAAATTCTCTTCACTATTTTTGCCCCTGATTTATCAGTCAAAGCATAATTGTGTAAACAAAAGAGAAAAAGGGATGACCTTCTACACCAGTTGCGTCCTTCACCATGGGAGCCGCTCTTGTGAATCAAGTTGGCTTGTGACGTACTGTATTTTCTGTTTACCATTCGTTGACATTAGCATACATCCCCAAAATATAGACACTCCTCCATGGTATCTGATTGTTGGCAGGCACCCGAGGATTAATTTAGCCACGGTTTGTGAAAGATGGATGGGAGGAGGGTCAAACTTTTAATACCTCTGTTTAAAAAAAAAACTCTATCACGTGAGTGATCCCTGCTTCCCTCTGCGAAGGGCCTTTCTTTTACTTTTATGTTGAGTCTCCATCTTCTAACTTTATGCAGAGTTGAGAGAGCATTTTTGCCATTATGAGTTCTATGTGCATTTGTCCCATAAACATCAATAATTACTTCATGATGTGATATCATTTATTCTTAAATTATTTGTTCTAGTCTTCCTCATGAACTTTGAATGTGTCCTGGCATTTATGTTTTGCCCCACTCTTAAGGACTAGCGAAATATCACTTTGCCATGCTTTCTCTATACCTGAAACAAACATCTATCTTTCTTTGAATTATTATTCATGATCCTTTATTTGCGATACTCTTTGTGATGCAAAGTAACTACTATTCTTTATTATTAAAGTTCCATTTATCATGTTTGTGTTTGAAGTTCTATGATGTCAGCCTGCATATGCTTTTACATTAGATTGATCAAGTTTATGTTAGTACCATGTCACCTCAGAAATTATTGTTTTATTGTTTACCTACCCGAGGACGAGTAGGAACTAAGCTTGGGGATGCTTGATACGTCTCCAACGTATCTTTTATTTCTGATGCTCAATGAGCATATTATGTCAATTGCTACTTGTTTTCTCCCTTATTTATAGCATTTTTATACGTTTCCGGTACTAAGCTATTAACAAGACGCCAAGTGCTAGTTCCCTGGTTTCTGCTGTTTTTGGTTTTAGAAAAGTTGTTCTGGAAACATTCTCGGAATTGGACCCCACAAAGCCCGAAGTGCCTATTTTCCCCGGAAGCATTCAGAACACCGAAGAAGAGTCGAAGACGGACACCAGGGGAGCCACACCATAGGGTGGCACGGCCCCCTGGCCGCGCCAGCTATGGGTGTGGGGCCCCTGGAGCTCCACCGCTATTGCCATTTCGCCTATTTAATCCCCCCGGATGGAAAACCCTAAACACCTGATCAAAAATCCCCGAAAAGTTTCGCAGCCGCCGTCACTGTCAACCCTAGATCAGGGGGTTCTGAAGCTGTTTCCGGCACCCTGTCGGAGAGGAGATCATCACCGGAGGCCTCTACATCACCATGCTTGCCTCCGGAGTGATGCGTGAGTAGTTCATCCTTGGACTACGGGTTCGTAGTTGTAGCTAGATGATTGTCTTCTCCTCATATGCCTCCATGTTTAGATCTCGTGAGCTGCCTATCATGATCGAGATTGATCTTATGTAATTCTATATGTTGTGTTTGCTAGGATCCGATGAATATTGACCTTATGCCAAGTTGATTATAGTCTTTATTTGCATATGTTATTTGTGATCTTGCATGCTTTCCGTTGCTAGTGGTTGTTATGGCCAAATAGTTGCTAGTGACTCCAAGAGGGAGTATTTATGCTTGATAGTGGGTTCATGCCTCCTCACCACCTCACTCGAGTGACAAAAACGTGAAGGGGGGATGTGATGTTGCCATTAGGGAGAAAACAGCGGTGAGAGTGTCCGCGTGCATAATCATTGCTTACATTACACACTTTGTTTAATGCAGTTATCTGTTGCTTGCAGCTTAATACCTAAGGGGGTTCTGATGATAACCCGAGGGTGGATTATTAGTCATAGATGCAGATGGATTTTGGTCTATGTATATTGTTGTAATGCCCGCACTAAATATCATAGTAATCATCATGTTATATTGTGCACTACGGTGCAACCTCTATTTGTCAATTGCCCGGCTGTAATTTGTTCACCCAGCATGCTATCTTTTATAGAGAGACGCCACTAGTGAACCTATGAACCCCAGTCCATTTTCCACACTATTAAACAAACCACAACAATTTCCTGCCCTCTTTACATGCTGCAAGCATACATCATTTTCCACGTCATACGTATAATCTTTGTTTTCAGCAAGACCGGTGAGATTGACAACCTCATTGTACCGTTGGGACAAAGTATTTTGGTTTTGTTGTGTGCAGGTTCCACGTTGTTGCTGACACCGGTGAAGCGCCATCACCACCGTTAGTGGAATCAACCTTCCGAAGGTCCTCTTTCTCCTACTGGATTGATAACCTTGGTTCTTAACTAAGGGGAAAACTCCTACCGACGTGCTCATCACACCCTCCTCTTGGGGTATCCCAACGAGTGCAAGATCTGCACCATCACCTGTCAATCTTAAACAAAACAGGCTGCAGCAAAGTAACTTTTCGCTTCTCTCCATCTATATATAAAACTCTATATACTAAACGTTCAATAGTAGAGTTAGCAGTAACAAAGTGATGGGACTTCATGGCAGCGAGATTAAGCCTACATGGAGCAATTATTTCATCATTAGGGGCAATGGAATTATTTAAAGCAGTTGCTACAGGTGTAGCAATAATGCCCCCAAAAATAGGCCATTAGCAGCAAGGCGGCGTGCAACAAGTGCACCAAGACTATACTTCGTGCTAAGGTTCAGCGCAACATCAATGAAAGCAAGGTGATAACTAGAAATGTTACTAGTGTTTCCCCTACCAAGGATACTAGTAGCAAGAGAGTAAGTAAAATATGTAAGGACGGGAAGTTGGATGTTCCTTATCTTTCCTCGCTGAGATGAACGACCATCATCATTGGTGATTTCTCGGTAGAGCCCCTGGAGATCTTCTGGTTTATCCTGAATCCTGCTCGTTGTCCCGGAAGCGTTGATACATGTAATAGCACAAAAATCTACCAAGGACAAAGAAACATGACTACTATATAACTTGAAGGCAACAGTTGGACCAAAATGCGTGTTCTGAAATTTAAAGCTCTCAACAAAAGTTTTTGTGAGAGTGGCATACTGTAACATCCTAGTGTTTGGGAAGTTATAAGGATCTAAATATAATATGTGCATTTGCAAAGCATGCATCTAAAAATACGGGAAATTTTGGCGCGAAAGTTTAAACAAACCAAAGTGACCAATGTTTCACTTGACATGATGAAATAGGACTAGATAATCTGGTCAAGAGTACAATTGGAGTGATCTTAATAAGAAGTATCTTAAGAAACCAAATCATATGGTTACACAAACCATAATTGGTTGTGACCAACACTAACTCTCAACAAGCCTAATCTCAAGTCTATAAGTGACTTGAGAGAAATCAACTAGGTATCTAGAACTCGAAGAGGGGTGAGTAGCCAAATCACACAGTTGATGATCTTACTTCTGCAAGTTAGTCATGTATAACTGGATGATCTTATCAGTCCTGAAGGATGAACCTGCACGAGGAAACAAACCTTCTTAAACCAATACTAAACCCTGATCACTGTCTGTGATCTTTCCAATCTCTTTTCTACGTTCCTGCATGACCATGGCTACAAGAGAAGCAAACCAGGAGGGAGCCAAGATAAGAAGATATCAACTGAGGGGGGTGAAATCCTGGTGTTCGGTGTCATACAAGAATAATTTGAGTACAGGACCTGATCAATCTTGTAAGCAGATTATTTCTGAGGGCATTAAACACTAGAGTTTCATTAGGTTAGATTATACAGGAACAAACTGGTAGTTTACTCTAAGACATCATCAGACGAGAAGTGGCAACTGGAGACTTATTCGCAAGTACTAGACCCTGGAGTGATCGAGGTTCCATCGATATTTTAGTGGAGAGCGAGAAAGACCAATATCGAAAGAGAGTGGAATTTCGACATGACCTCTAGATTAAATTTGAAATTGAGGAGTTCAAACTTGAATCATTTAAAACTTGTGAATGTTTGAATTGGAATTCGAATTCAAATTGAATGATCAAGAAAATACAATTACCATAATCAAATGGAAACAATTAAGAAAGAACAAATATTGGACATTTTCAATTTCCTTGTGTATAACAATAACTTTATTAAAAATATAACCATAATACAAAGTCTTTACAATAATACAATAAATAGAAATTACAATCTCTATTACAAGTTGTCATTTACAAAATAAATCCTAAACTAATTCTTGCAAAATTCCAGTCTTCTATTAACCTTCTGATCCTGCAAAATAAACAAGAAAAAAGAAAAAGAAAAAAGATAAGATTAGTGAGGGTTAGTACTCTCAGCTAGGCAGTGAGGTGCACTGCTAATCGCATCATCGAGATTAGACTAAGTCAAGTTAATATCTGTCCATATCAGAGAATTAGCCTCAGTATAATCTCATTGGCTAGTTACTCGAAATACAAGTGTCAGCCAAGAATAAGTGTAACACCAGGATAAGACCAAGTGCAAACCGAGCACATCTCCCAGGAAATATCCTAGGCAACGTAGACAAGCACACATCACACTCACCAGCACACTTTGGTGCTGTCAAGACCCTTGTTGTGGTATAAATACCACATCAGCCGCAAGGGAGAGGAGACCAAGCTCACTTTTTCCTGTACACAGCTCAAGCTCATACCACAAGAGCACCACCATCAGGAATCAACACCACCATAAATCTATCTCCACAAATTAATCCAATCACTAGGAAACCACAGGACCATCAACCATGTTATCCAAATCCCTGTTGTGAAAAGATGAACAGAGTAGATCCAGCAAGATCAACACAAGGCCAAGTCACAAGCTGGGGAAGCAGACCTGGAGCAAAGCAAAGCAAGGCCAAGCCTGGAGCTAGAGGAACAAGTCAGCAAGACTGCAGGGAGGAAGGCCAACAAGGCAGCAACACCAACCAGCACCAGATCCACAAGTTCCCAACACAACCCCGCATCAACACTTAACAGATGGATCTCTACACACCACTTAGCAAGAAATTGCTAAGCTATGCAAAGAGAGGGGTTGGGATTTATTTTCCTCAGTCTAGCATAGTGTTGCTATGCTAATCACATCACAGGGAAATCAGTAGCAGTAGTATAATATCTGTGCTTATCTATGAAAAATTGCCTCAGAGCAACATCACTGGCTTTGGGACAACTAGAACAAGCATAGATCTGTTCTTGTCAGTTATACAGTCAAAAGAGGGCAAATTAACAAATCCTAGATCATACCACAGCAATACTCATGTTTTACATGAGCAAAACCTGGGCACATCCTAAAGGAGCACCTCAGTATGCAAACATGCAAACAGATAAGCACTTGGGCACAAATTTAGGAATTATTTAAACAAGGTATGCTAATTCCCAAGCATCCATTCACAAGCATAAGGGCCTCAAGCTATGCATCATAGGCTTAGGGGCAAAAAAAGCAAGAGCAAGCAATCTGTTCTTATCAAGTAATTTCAGAGAAGGAAAAACCATCAGGTGTAATAATCTGTTCTTATTATTGATGCAAAGAAGCATCAGATCCACTAGACATAAGGGTTTTAGCACAGGGATCTTGATTCAAATCACTAGCCAAGGTTCACTGTATCATGACACAAAAACACAGGGTTGCTGGGCACCAGATCCAAGGATCTGATACCTCAGAACCAATGAATCATGACATAAAAATAGTAAATTGGAAACAAGGGTTGAGGGCATATTCTCGGAATAATATTCAGAGTAACACCTCTCAACAAGCTAGCACAACCATAGAACATTGGAAATCTTGCACATGTTGATTGAGTTTTTTATCGGATAGCCAGCAACAAGAATTTATCACAGTGAGCAACCCAAAGGGTGTCATATCATAGGAATAGCATTGGGAGTACATTCCCAAATAAATTTCCACTACCAGCACAAGGCCAATACCCAGAAATATCTCACAGCACCTAGCAACAGAGATACCTTAGGTGCACAATAAAAATTCCCTGTTCATCACAGAGCATAGCATGATCTCCAGATTTCCCATATCAAATAAATCATGTGGTAAATTCCTTAGCTAACCCAATCAATCACTAGTTCGCTGAGAAAACCACAGGGAGGCATGGTATGAGCTAGCACGATGGCTAGGCTCCAGAGCAAACGGGGAAGGAGGAATCAGAAAGAGAGAGAAAGGTGAGGGGGCAGAGGGAGAGGAGCACTTACAGGTGGTCACCTTCGTGGTGACCACGGCCAGTTGGTGGAGCGATGCACAGTGGCGGGCCGCGGTTGCCTCCAGGAGGCCGTCCCGGCGGCGACGTCTCCGCAACCCTAGCCACACAAGCAGCAGCAGCAGCACCTCAGCCTCCAGGAGCCTCCAGGAACCACCTCGAGGAGCCTAGGACACCGGAGAGGTGGTGGAGCACCCGGGTACCCGAACCCTAGGGTTAGGGCAGGGGTTGTCCACGGGGAACACAGGGGAAGAAATCCAGATCGAAGAGGAGGGAGTAGTAGAGGGTGAGGAGGAGGGGTGATGGAGCTAGGTAGCGGCGGCAGGGTTGGTCGGAGGGGAACAGGGGAAATCGCCGGAGGGGAGGAGGCGATGGGATCGCCTCTGTGTCGCCTGCGAGGGAGGAAGAGGAGACGAGGGGAGCCATCGGGGGTGGGTGCGTCTGGTCTGGTCCGGCTCGACCAGACCAGCGGGTTAGGTTCAACCCTAACCCAGGGACCACCTGTTAGCCCTAGGGGCAATACGGTCGCTTGACCAAATTCTTAAATAAAAGAATTATAAAAATATTAGAAAATAATAAATAAAATTCTACAAATTTCAAACCTTTGCAATATAACTAATTCTTAATCTTGTAAAATAGTTGTATATTAAAATTAAGAAAAATAATCCAATAATATTAATAGTCTTAAAATTATAATTTTAAAGTAATAATTTCATGATAAAAACTTGATTTAGAATAACTAAATAAAATTATATCTTCTCAAAACTTAATTCAATACTTATTCATTTCAAAACATTCCATAATCTATGTTTTCTGAGAAACCAATAAGTACTTAATTAATTAAATAAAATAAAGAAGTAATAGTAGTAATAATAATAACCATTAACTCTAGAAAATAATTCATAAAATCAGAAAAATACATGTTATATACCAAAATGTTCCAAATGACTTATGCAACTCATCTATGATGTTTTCAAAGCCATTTGACTAAGTTTTCATGTGTTCAATATTTGCCTAGTCATTTAATTCATTTAAAATCAATAAATTAATAGTTTGTGCAAATCTTTTTAGAAGCATTGCATGATATATCAAATTAAAGAGAAAAGAATTTCCAATTAAAATAGGTTAAACATAAAACATTTTCTTCAACTTATAGAATTGTTTTAAAGGGTATAATGGAATTCTGTAATATTCCATTATAACCATAAACAACTACCTCAAACATTATTTTCCTTATTAATAAAACCCCATGTTTTCGCACCTACTAAACCTATCATCACTAGTCATTAACAAGTTATGTGATGATAGAGTAGTTTTATTAGCTCATCGTTTTCAACTAAACTCATTATCATTAGCTCTACACTTTCGAACATAAAATAAAATGTGTCTATTATCTATTCAATAATTATTTTCATGTGTTGTTGTTTTGTTATTTAATCAAGTAATAAACACTTTTACCTAAACAAGATAACAATTGTTTGCTAAATAAAAGTGAAACACATGTAAGTCTAAAAGAAGTAATAACCACATCACCACAAGTAATGAAACAATTCACCTAAAACTCATAAGATTAAGTTATCATATCAAACATAGCTTACACTTGTAAGCTGGGGTATTTTCCAGGGTATTTCACGATGCATCTCATTACTATGCATATATCATCCTTGCCAGTGTTTTCTGTAGTCCTTATCGGGACTACTTTGCTATATTTCAGACGTCGGGATATTCTACGTGACCCTTGACCCCGAAGACATGGATTATTATGGTTATCTCAATCTCAGGCAAGTTCATCACTTGCTTATATCCTTTGCAGTACTTCATAACAAACTAATTGCAAAAACTCTATCATATTACCACCTACTCTCAAAAGAATGCATGATCCTATTTTTATAACAATATGACTACTTGAATGACTACCCGAGTGGTAGTGTTCTGTTTTGTGGGCGGATGGAACCATGGTAAGATGAATAGGTCAAAGGAAGGTTCCATCTGCACGGAAACGTATTACCTAGGAATTAATCACAAATGCCGTCAGAACTCGGTGCGCCGTAAATTCGCGTTAACCATGGGTCTTCTATGGGGGGAGTAAGTCAGCTGTGATACTTCTCTCGTTCGCATGTCAACGGACTGCCAGAGAACGTACGTTGTAGGTTCCGCAGGGACTGCATGCACATGGGTGGGAGCCCTTACGTCCCACGGACTCTGGAGTCTATGAGTGTCTGCCAGGGGCGCGTAGATCTCCATCGTGAGGGGTGGAATCAGGCGTTCAACCTGCTGGCAGAAATGGGCGGGCATGCGTTGTGCGGGGAAGCACAGTTTGGCTTGGACCAACAACCGGGTCCCACACCTGAGTGGGAGTGGACAGGAATGTACACCTGGTTGTGCAACATGGTCTTGGTCGTCCATGGGTAAAGTAACGCACCTCTGCAGAGTGTAAAAGGATGTGGCATGTTACCCCCTGTTCCGGGAAGGAACTGCGAACGCTACAGGAAAGGCAACTCCATGAAGTTCTAGCTCCTGTGATGGTCTGGCGGGCATAGTTTTCAGAAGTAAAAGCAATCTCTTGAAGAAAGTTTTACAAAACCTGCATTATCTTAGGACTCTATTGAGTCTAAAGCTATAGTTAGTGCATCAAACTACCCACTATATATCATGAGCTTGCTGAGTAACGCTCGTTACTCATTCGTTCCCGTTTGACCCCCTGCTTAGAGTTGAAGCCTATGGAAGTCTTCATCGAGAAGCCATCGCTGTCTAAGGAAGCTAGGTGGAGTCTTATACTACTTAGCCAGTAAAGCATCGTCATCAAAAACGATGATGGAGGAGAAGCTATCAAGGTGTAGGTGGAGTCCATTCTTGGAGTAGTTATTTCAGGGCATAAATTAGGGCTGGCATCAGCCATAGTAGATTTAGTTCTGAGCTAGAGTTCTTCTCCAGCTTGGATCTTCGAATTGCTTCTTCTGATGTTTCATTTGTATGAGATCTTCTTGATTCATCAAAGAGATTCTCAAGATTTTGTAATGAAGTTTGTATCCTATTGTTTTGCTTGGTCCCGCTGTGTTTCTGTTGTACCACTCTGAGAGATGTAATATTCACGGATAAGTCCTTCTGTGAGTATTATGTCACCGACTTGCGCACTACACATGCAGTGGTGTGATGGGTCACCACACATACTGAGGGCTTTCATCCTCCATAAAATTGGTTAGACCAACTCTTTCAATAAGCATACGAAAGTCATCTAATAAACCTACACTTCTTAGAAATGTAATGCAAGGAAAGCTAGATGGGTTAACGATACCATCACCTCCTGCATTGTTAATAGTTGGTGCAATAACGTTCATTGTATGATGGACTCACTGAAGTGGATGAGCGTGAGGGACTTGTCCTTCTAGGAGCATCACTCCTAAATATCTCTCTAAAATTATAATTATCCATCTCTGAAAATTTTCAACAATCATCACAAAAATTAATTTCAAGCAACTATAAGGTGAAAACTACCATAGGGACTTATATGAGAGCTAAACATACATCAAAACTACATTATTTATACTCAAATCAAGCATGCAAACTCACATAAGCTGTCACCTACAGTACCAAAATACTCAAGAAATATTTCACCAAATAAAATTCTACTAGGATAATCGGAGGAGTCACATACCGGAGAGCAAATGCACCAGATTTCAGCACAAAAGATGTGCTCAGGAAAGAGATCGAAAAATTTCGAGGAAGAACAGCAAAAACTCGGGTTCCAGGAAATGTGTTGAGGTTGGTGGGTGAGAGAGAAGACTTTGGCAGGGGAGAGAGTTAGTTGGGGGGCCAGGAGGCCCCACACCATGTGTTGGCGCCACTAGGGGCGAGCCGCGCCACCCCATGGTGTGCCTGACTGGTGGGTCCCCCTGGGGCCTCCAAGGTGGCTCTCTGCCTCATTTTTGACGTAAAAAAATATTATAATTTTTCTGGAATTTTTCGAGAAATTTTATTTTTAAGGTATTTCCAGAATTTTAATAATTAATAAAACCAGGAAAACGAAAGTGAAAAGGTGGAAAACAAAACCAAAACAGCACTACAGAGGTTCTATGACACTCTAATGGAAAAATATCCAAAGAAAATAAAGTTGGAAGTAGTGAAAACAAAAGTATGGGTGGTGAAAACATGCATAACCTCAGTAATCAGGGTGAAAACATCGGGAAAACATGCATAAGGATGGTGGAAAACATGATTGTACTAAAGTAGAAACGTGATAACAGAAGTAAATAAGGTAAAAACATAATGGGTATGGTGAAAACATAGTGAAAACATTGTCCTCTTCATTCAAAATCATTTTGTTAACAAGGGTGATCAAGTCTTGTTACGAGAACAATTTTCATATGAAGCAAAACTTTGCTAATCACTAAATAATTATGTTACCTCAACCTTGATAGACATAGTCCCAATCATAATGATTTCATATTATTTTGGTGGTACTGGAATGGGGCAATAAAATTCTCCCATCTTGATGGTCTCAATATTTTTAATTGAATTTATACCATATCTTCTATCAATCTTCTTGGGAAAAGAAACAATATGCTCTTTATCATTAACATTAAAAGTTACTTTTACTTGATTGCAATCAATAACGGCCCCTGCAGTGCTAAGAAAAGGTCTCCCAAGAATAATAGACATATTATCATCTTGAGGCATTTCCAAAACAACAAAGTCAGTTAATATCAAACAATTAGTAGCAACTTGCACAGGAACATTCTCACATATACCAACAGGAATAGCAGTGGACTTATCAGCCATTTGCAAAGATATATCAGTGTGTATCAATTTTTCAAGAGAGAGTCTCTTATAAAGAGAGAAAGACATAACACTAACTCTAGCTCCCAAGTCACATAAAGCGGTTCTAACATAATTATTTTTAATAGAACAAGGGATAATAGGAATACCAGGATCTCCAAGCTTCTTTGGAACCTTTCCATTGAAAGAATAATTAGCAAGCATAGTAGAAATTCCCTCATTAGGAATTTTCCTTTTGTTAGAGAAAATATTTTTCATATATTTAGAATAAGGAGGCAGTTTAATAGCATCACTCAAAGGGATTTGCAAAAACAGAGGTTTCATCCACTCACAAAACTTCTTATAATGTTCTTCTTCCTTAGATTTGTGTTTCTTATTAGGAAAAGGCATTGCTTTAATTACCCAAGGCTCTCTTTCTTTACCATGTTTATTGGCAATGAAATCCTCCTTAGTATACTTTGCAGTTTTAGTTTGCTTTTCAGGTTCAGATACAGGTTCTTCTTTATCAGAAGCATCACTTTTATCATTACCACTTTCAGTTTCAGCATCATAAATAGATATACTATTAGCATCTTTAGTAGGTTCAGGAGATTCTACAACATTTTTATGTCTCTTCTTCTTTTTCTTAGAAGGAGAACTATTTTTTTAGGTTGATAAGAATCTTGTTCAATTCTTTTAGGATGTCCTTCAGGATATAAGGGGTCCTGAGTAGAAACACCACTTCTAGAAATTATTTCACAAACATGTTTATATCTAGAAGCATTAGCTAGCATGTCTTTTTGCACATTAGTAAGTTGATCAATTTGAGTTTGAACCATTTGAAAATGTTTAACAAGCATTTTAACATGATTAGAGGTTCTCTGAATAATACCATGCAAATTATCAATAGCTCTAGAGTTTTCCATAAGGTGATTTTGCACTCTCCTATTAAAGTTATCTTGCTTAACAATATAATTATCAAATTCATCTAAGCATTGATCAGGTGGTTTAGAGTAAGGAATATCTCTATTATCAAAGTATTGGAGAGAGTGTACCTCAACAATTGATGAATTAGGAATAGGCTTACATAATTCTTCTATAGAGGTAAATTCTTCACATCTTCAGATTTAATACCCCTCGCTTTAAGAGATTTCTTGGCTTCCTTCATCCCTTCATCACTTAATTCAATCATCCCTCTCTTATTGGGTGTTGGTATTGGTGTTGGCTCTGGTGTAGGTGTAAGATCAAGTATATTCCAATCATCATTATTTTTTGGGTATTTTAGCCATTAATTCGTCAACTTCTTCTGGAGTTCTTTTCCTGAAAGCACAACCAACACAACTATCCAGGTATGTCCTAGATTCAACAGTTAGTCTATTATAAAATATATCTAAGAGCTCATTTTTAGATAATGGGTATCCAGGGCTAGCTCTTATAAAAGAACAAAACCTTGTCTAAGATTCAGGCAATTTTTCTCCTTCAATTTGCTTAAAGTTAAAGATGTCCAGCACAACAGCATGTTGGGCACTAGCAGGAAAATATTTTTGAAAGAAGACATTAACCAAATCCATAGGATCAGTAATACACCCATGTGACAGATTGTTAAACCAAATTTTAGCTTCATCTTTCAATGAGAAAGGGAAGATCTTGGTTATAAAATAAGTACGCAGCTTAGTATCATCAGAAAATAAAGTACTCAAAGATGAAAGCTCATTCATGTGTTCCATAGCACTTTTACTTTCAGTTCCACAAAAAGGTTCCTTCTCAACAATAGATATATAAGATAAATATAAAGAGAAATCATAATCTTTATCTATAATATGTATGGGAGATGTGGCAAACTTAGCATCAAGAGAAGATTTGTATTTCACAGCATGTGTTGCAAGAAGACTCTTAGAATGTCGCACCCGGACTTCTAGGGGATACTCACAGTCCGTTAAACAGTAACTAAATGTCTTACGGGGCATACCGGCACCCGCATCTCAATATGAGTAGGCCAACACGTAATCGTGTGACAACCATTCGCTACTATTCATCGTCTGCGCAAACCATCCCATAGAAATCCAGATACTTCCGTTGACGTACTTCATAACATACACACATGGTACGTCAACGGCATTTGAACAATTGATATCACAACAGATCTCTAAGACACAAAAGATTGAAATAAGTTGCAAATAGCTCTCACTAGAGCAGAGATAGCAAATACAATCATCCAGAGGACACATGTCCCAACAATTCATCATTACAACACAGCGGAAGCATTCAACATGTCTGAGTACAGACAAGATCCAAATAGGCCTAAGAGGCCAGAAACGAAAAGACGGAGCCCATCCACGATGTCTCGGATCCTGCCCGGGTCCGCTATCTACTCGTCAGCAGCCTCGTCAACCTCCACGTAGTAGCCACCATGGGGATCCTTGGGAAACGTAGTCTGCGTAAACCACAGCCCCAAAGGGGTCAGTACATAAACGTACTGGCAAGCAAGACTCACAATTCACCAAAATGTACTCAACAACATCAAACACAGATGCTTTGGGTTCAACGGAAGAAAGGGTGATACAAAAGATGCGGCAGCGGGCTGCACTAACCAACTACAGATACATGCTACAACTTCCGGCTAACAGAAAGGGGATAAGATAGCGTATCGTAACCAACTATAACTAACTCCAAACAAACCCATCCTGGATCTCGCCCCTTATCCAAAGAAGCAATCCGAGGATAACTCACACAGTTGGATTAATGATGGTTCAAGTTATTGTGTCAATAAGACTATTACTAGTCAAGTTATCATTAGTTAGGTGTAAGTTGTTCTGAGTACTTGTTAGCCAGTACTTTCACCAAGTCATCCATAACCGCGGAAAACACGGCTTCTCGAGAAGATTTACCCTGCAGGGGTGCACCAATTTGGCCGTACACGTAAGAATAACCCGCCAGATGGAATGGCCTTTCCACCAAGCGGGGCACTCAACACAACTCAACTCTTCTTCGCATCAAACCCAAAGAACCACATGCTGTGCGTGCGCGGCTAATCGAGCCCCACGAAGAAAAGGGGACCCTCATAGCACTCTAAGACCACGCCGCCCTAAATGCCGACTACAAAAGTTCCACCCTGGCGCCAAGGGTTCGCACCTGCACATTCATGCATCAAATGGAAAGACTGAACTAAGTGTGGCGATTTGGACGAGATGCGAATCGAATCAAATTGAGGGGGGGTGCCCATACACGCTCCCCACATGCGGTTAGTGCGCTCATCATGGATCAGTAGACAAGACCCTTTTCCTAATTAGGGTCGACACTAGCAGGCCTCAAAACCACGCCGGCCCTCCTGCCGGTGCCTTATCATCAAATTAGCATTGCCTCAAAATTAACAGGTTGTTGTTTAACATCGAGCCCCAGAACATAATAGAATATAGTAACAGAAAGTAACGGGCAACAGACTCGAGCAGAAACAACCCTAAGCATGCTAGTAAGACACGGGCAACAAGCAACGGGGTTATAGGTGTGGAGGTGAGGCTATATCAGGGTTAAAGGATAACATGTGATAGGATCGAACACAAGCAACGATACATAAGGCTAGCAGAATAGACAACGGAAAGTATCGGTATCCAATGTGGAAAGGAACACAATAGTTCATGTGAGTGAATACTTGCCTGCAAACTCAGTAGTCTGGTACTGAGCTAGATCCTCAGAAGGGGTGTCGTAAGGCTCGTCTGTCTCAACGTCGTCGTCTATTCGAGAAGAAGCAAACAAACAACGCAGAGAGACAAACAATCAATAACATGTCATAGTGCACAAACATGGGATGATGCATGGCAATTTAATTGATGCATTAGAATAAACTAGTTGTCAAGATAACATGTTTAAATGGACCCATATGCAATTGGATTGCATATGGAAAGCCCATGAATTATGGTTGAATTAAATGATCTACAACTAAACAACAGGTGTAAGTGAATTAGCATGATGCATGGATGAGGAAAACAGAAAGAAAACAACAATAGAAACAATGTGAAATAAGGTTTACCAAGTTTGGAAATTTATTTATTAAGTTATGAAAATTTGCTTCTTAAAGGAGTTACACAAGCATTTGTTGTTTTCACCAATTTTAATTGTTCAAAATGGATAACAAAATTCATATTTGATAAGAACACACAATTTTAGATGGAATACATGTTTCATTTGTTGAAAAAGGGAATTAAGATGAATTAATTATGAATTAAACAAGTTTAAACAAGATTTAAATGAATTTAATTCAAGTATGAATTTATTTGAATTTTTATTTGTTCAAAACATTAAATCAAATTCATATTTGAAAATATTATACTTTTCTGGTTTGAAAACATATTTTATATGTTCAAAAGAATTTAATTTGAGAAAGTTATGAATTTAGCAAATTTAAATGATTTAAACAAGGTTTAAATTATTTAACCAATTTTAGTTATTCAAAACATGAAACAAATTTTATATTTGGAAAGGTTGTTTAATTTAGCATGGAAAACATATTTTATTTGTTGAAAATGGATTTAAAATGAGCAAGTTATTAATTTGGCAATTTTAAATGCATTAATTTAAGAAACAGTTGTTTTCAGCAATTTAATTTATTCAAAACAGCAAACAAAGTTGATATTTGCAAAGTACATGAAAAATTGAATGGAAAACATATTTATTTTGTTGAATTTGGAATTTTTATGCCCAAGTTATGAATTTTGCAAAATTAAGTGAATTAAACAAGGATTCAAATATTTCACCAATTTAAAATATTCAAAACAGTAAACAAAATTTATATTTGGGTAGAGAATTCAATTTGGTACGGAATACATATTTAAAAAGTTGAATTTGGAGTTGGAATGATTTAGTTATGCATTTTCCAAGATTAGGGTGTAATCTGCCATTTTAAATAACATCTAGGGACTTAGAAATTAATTGCAGGGACTAAGATAAATGCTAGCAGGGACTTTATAGCGATTCTATCAAGTTTCTGTATCTAAAAAAAAGAAACAAAAAGTGTGGTTTAATCTGTGGGAGGGGGAACTCGAACCCAAGACCTCCTGCTGTGCGCGCAAGGGGTGCTACCAATTGGGCTGTTGCTGTGTTGTGATTAAGATAGATGCGTGCGGCCTTTTGTGGTTTGTTTCGCGACAGCCAACTGAACTGACGAAAATAACATTCAGTTACTGACAGTGCACGGGAACAGATCGACGAGGGGAACGACGGCAATGATCGCCGGCCTGCTGCCGCGCGCGCGGGCGCGCCGCGATGGGAGGGTGCTGTCCCGCGGATAGGTATAGGGAAGGAGAGAGGGGAGAGTAGAGAGAGGCGCTCACCGAGGGGAAACGGAGGGAGAGGAGGAGCTCGGTGCAGGAGAGGCGATAGTGGCGAAAACCTCGACGGCGGCGGCGGCGATGGGGTCGTTCCCCGTGCCCGTGTTGATGTCGAGGACGAAGAGGGAGGCGAGGGGGTTCGATTCCCGGCCCTATCCAGCACGGTGGCGCAGAGAATCGGCGGTGATCACCGGGAAGAGGAGGTGGTGGTTCGGTGTGGAGAGGTTCAGAGAACAGAGGGAGAGGAGAGGAGAAAGATGGAGGTGGGAGGAGAGAAAATGGAGGCGGGGAGAGAGGAGGGGGAAGAGAAGGGTTAGGGCAGAAGCTAGGGCTCGAGGCTAGGGTTTATAGGGGAGGAGGGAGCTACCTGCCGTTCGCTGCTGCGTTGGTCGACGTGGACCTGTCCGATGCTCGGCCTTACCGAGGTTGAAGATAACGGGGAGGGGGGTAGCAGGCGTGAGGGAGAGGTGGACTGGCCCAACTGGGCTGGCCTGCCCCCTCTCTCTCTCTCTTTTATTTTTATTTTTTGTGTTCTGTTTGTTTTTTTTTTTTGCTTTCAAAAAGGAAGAAAAGGCTAGTTCTTTAGGGTTAGAAAATTAGTAGAAAAATTTGGATGAGTTATTTATAGCAACAGTAACAATTGGCAAACTTTTGTTTTCAAAAAGTTTGAATTATGGTGCTGTTGTATTTTAATTGAAATTTGAGTGAATTTGAGATTAAGTGAATTATTAAAAAGAACCATTTGAATAGCTTGAACCCTCAAGCTTATTTGAAACAAAAGATTGATTTGTTTTGGTAATTTTCATAAAGTTCAAAATGGTTGCTGTTTGGAAACTTAATTCAATTTGAAAGGAATTTGAATTAAGTGAAATTGCTATTAAATGAATTATGGAAACTTAAACAATTTGATGGTTTGAGCTTTATAGCTTAATGGAAACAACTTGATGTTTTGATTTGGATAATTTTATTTGAAAATTGTAACAACACAAGTATGAAACAAAAGGTTTGAAATTTGATTTGAAATTCAAATAGAAAACAAAGGAAAACAGAGGAAAACAATTGGAAAACAAAGCAAAACAAATGCAATGAACATGATGTCATGATGCAAAACATAAAATAACAGAGAGCAAACATTCTAATGGCTATTTTTCATACTTGGGATGTTACATAGAAGCATTTGCACGAGTAGTAGCACGAGCTTCTTCAATAAAATCATCACTCAATTGGATATAGGTTTCATCAATATCATCAATAAGCTCAGTTGAATTAACAGTTGTACCAATATTTTCAACATAAATTTCAGCATTTTTAATTTGTTTGGATCTAGCAATAGTAGCATCTAGGAAAGGACCTAGAGAAACAGTATCATCAAGCATAGTAGAAGCATCATCAAAATTATCAGAAGCATTCTCATACTCAGCAAAACTAACAATACGTGTAACATGTGGTGGAGTAAGAAGCTTACTCATAACAGATGGTGAATCAAGAGCAGCAGTGGTGTTCACAGTTGAACCTCTTCCTGTAGTGGATGGTAATATAGGAACTTTTCCATCACGAGTCTTGCCGATGATGAATGTCTTGCAGCAAACAATATCACGATCAAGTGAGCGAATAAATAAAGCTATGCTCCCCGGCAACGGCGCCATAAAATAGTCTTGATGACCCACAAGTATAGGTGATCGCAACAGTCTTCGAGGGAAGTGATACATCTCGAACGTATCTATAATTTCTGGTGTTCCATGTTGATATTATGCCAATTGCTACATGTTTTCTGTATGTTTTGCTACGTTTTCTTACGATTTTCGGGACTAACCTATTGACAAGATGTCAAGTGCCAGTTCTCTGTTTTCTGATGTTTTTTATTTCAGAAAAGTTGTTCTGGAAATATTCTCGGAATTGGACCCCACGAATCCCGAAGTTCCTATTTTCCCCGGAGGCTTCCAGAAGTCCGAAAAGGAGTCGAAGGCGGGCCTCGGAGGGCCCTCACCATGCCCAGGCGCGGGCCCACCCCTGGCCGCTCCTGGGGTGGTGAGGAGCCCCCGGTGCCCCCCTGACGTCGCCCTTTCGCCTATTTATACTCCCCCGGGGGAAACTCTAGAAGAATCGGCGAAATTCCACGAAACCTTCCACAGCCCCCGTCATCATCAACCCAAGTTTCGGGGGACAAATCTCTGTTCTAGCACCCTGCCGGGACGGGGAAGTGCCCCTGGAAGCCATCTCCATCGACTCCACCACCATCTCCATCGCTGTTGTTGTCTCCTATGATGAGGAGGGACTAGTTCTCCCCCGAGGCTGAGGGCTCTACCGGTAGCTATGTGTTTCATCTCTCTCTCCCATGGTGTGATCTATATGTGATCGTGAAGTTTGTAATCTAGTTGAATAAGTAGATGTTACTCTTCATCTATTGTGCTACTCAAGTGTTTTATTAATATGAACTTTGGAGTCATCTTGTCCCGCGGTGTGAAGGTGACAGTGTGCACATCGTGTGTGTCTCCTCTATGAATTGTGGTGTTTGTCTGGTACCTTCTAGGGCGCCCAAGTTGACAGTGTGGGGCTAACTAGACATCGCAATGCTTACTTTAAGGAATGCTTTTTGCAGCCCTACGCAATGATTAGTGTTCGTTATCCAACCGGAGAGGGTTAAGAGAAGCATAGTGAAGAGAAGATATTTAGTTATTCAATTATGTGATTATTGTTGAGAGTGTCCACTAGTGAAAGTAGGATCCCTAGGCCTTGTTTCCAAGCATTGAAACACCGTTTTCCGCCTGTTCTGCTACCTGTTTGCTTGCTTCCATAATTATTTCAGATTGCTATTATTACTTATAACCATCCATATTACTCGCATTTCACTATCTCTTCGCCGAACTAGTGCACCTATATACCTGGCAAATATATTGGGTGTGTTGGGGACACAAGATACTTCTTGTATCTTAATTGCATGGTTGCTTGAGAGGGATATCTTTGACCTCTACCTCCCTGAGTTCGATAAACCTTGGGTGATCTACTTAAGAGAAACTTGCTTCTGTTCTACAAACCTCTGCACTTGGAGGCCCAACACTGTCTACAAGAATAGAAGCGTGCCTAGACATCAAGCTCTTTTCTGGCGGCGTTGCCGGGGAGGTAGGGTAAAAGGTACTCACATCCTCAGGTGTGAGTGCTCTGAGTTATTTCCTTTAGATTCTGCCATTTTGTCTTTTTGTTCTTGTTTTCACTAGTTAGGCTTATTTTTACTCACTTCTTGTTTTTATTTTTTTACTAGTAGTCTTAATGGAAAAAAATGAGAGAGCTTTATAATATTTATCTTGAGTTAGGACATGAAGTGTTTGAAGAGAAAATAAAAAAACCTATGGAGCTTTATTTGCATGCTAATAGCAATGTTATTAGTATGAATTCTTTGAACACCATTATTGTTGGATCCTAGCATATCTGTTTGGGAGAGAGACACGCTCCGCTTTTTCGTTAGAATACTCTCGTGCTTCACTTATATTTGTTGAGTATTCATGCTTAGATATTTTAGTGCTTCCGGCTCTTTTTTGCATGCATCCTTTGTTCATAGTTGTTAGCTTTCGTAGTTAGGTGGTTCTCATATGCGTGTTTGCTTGGAAATAGGAATGCTTATGTGATAGTTGGTATAGTGGAAAAGATTGCATGGTCTTGTAGATCACTAAACTGCTTCACTTGAATCATTGTTGTTGTTTTGAGATATTAATTTGCTTAATGGATAAACGGGAAGGACTAGTAAGTAGAAACTTTTAATGGTTGGTCTAAGAAACTTGAAGCTGTGCCACACTTAAATTACCAGCTGATAGAAACAATGGTATATGATTGCTACGAGTGATACATTTCCGATCGGCCTTTTGTTACGCGCTACGGTCGGGGTAGCTAACAGTTACTTGTCACTGCCACTGACCCTCTTGGAGTGATTTGCATTGTGCCTTGTAAGATGATTTGCTTGCTGTAATATTTAACTCGTGAGTCTATGTTGAGGTTCCTGACACTTCCACCATCCATATTTGCTAGCCTCTTCGGTACTGTGCATTGCCCTTTCTCACATTGAGAGTTGGTGCAAATTTCGCCAGTGCATCCAAATCCCGTGGGAGGACTTTGTTCTCCTACACATAAGACCATATATTATTCCTCAAAACAGCCACCATACCTACCTATCATGGCATTTCCATAACCATTCTGAGATATATTGATGCACAACATCCACCTCCATTATGTTACTTGATGATGAGCTTCATGATTATTTATGCATACGGCTACACTGGCAGGAGCATGCAGTTGGATACATCAGAGATATTCCGTTATGAGTTATGAGTACTAAAAGTGTGATGATTCATTGTAATATAGGATGTTGCCCCTACCGGTGAGGATATATAAAATAAAAAAATAAAAAAAATGAAAAATCCCAAAAAGAAAAAGGGCCAAAGAGAGAGGGGGCGCATCACTATCCTTTATACCACACTTGTGCTTCATGTTTAGCACCAATGCTTCAGTTTGGATAAAGTTTTCATATTATCATTCATTCATAACTATGTGGGGAATTTTACATTATAGAACTTGTCTTGTATATTTGATGCATGTAAAATGCATAGATGAATTTTGCATATTTTCACATGGTTTTCTATTACATATTGCATCATATAAGGGTATAATTCAATGTTTTATAGTACTTTGGGGTTAAATTACAAAGTCCCCCAACTTTTATGGAATTAACCCTGCCTGTCAGAAACCCCGTTTCTATATTTTTGACGTTTCAGGGGGCAAACTTCTGCGAAATCTCCTGAAAATCTGCGGGGGTCATTTTCTTGGAAGGAGAAGACTTGCGGGTGAAGGATCCACGAGAATTGGGCAAGGAGGCCCAAAAGAGGACCCTCCATGCGGCCAGATTCCTTGGCCGCGTGAGAGGCCCCCTTTTGGCCCATGTGGCCCCAATTCCTTCCATCTTCGACTTACCGACTCCGTCTTGACCTAAAACCGACTATAAAAAGGGTCCCCCGTACCCTTACGGAGAAGAGCGCCGCCGAAACAGAGACCAGAAGTTCCAGATTGGAGGGGGAAAACTCCGGCAGGGCGCCGCCGGTGTAATCTCCTACCCCTCCAACGTCATCTCCATCGACATCTCCATGAAGAGGGAGTAGTCCACCCCAGGGCTATGGGTTTGTGGAAGTAGCACTTGTATCTCTCTCTCTCTATGTGCTTCACTAATTAGATCCGTATGAGCTGCCTCACATGATTACAGGCACCGTTGTAATTCCTATGTGGTGGATCTTTTCTATGAGTTATTGAATCTGAGATTGCAATTGTTTCTCTTGAGTTATTTGAGTAGATGTATCTTATGTACCCCATTCTTATTTTCTAGCTTTGATCAATCTAGTTCTTGAGAGCGTGTGTGGGGTGATGGGTGCATTAGTTGGAGTAACAGGGGGTGGCTAGTGCTGTGAAAGTGACAGAAGTTCAGCGATCCACTTAGGTTTTGTTAAACCTTTCTTAGTTACCTCACTAGGGATAAAAAGGAGTACCTTGTTACCGGGGATTTGAAGTGACACTAATCAATCTCCATTACTAGATCTAGCAAGTTCTTACTTCAAATTCATGTCACATTGCTTAAAGCTATACTCTGGTTTTTTCCTTAATTATCGAGGTGTTATGATTTATTTCGCATCTTGGTGGAGTATAAGAGGGATCAATATGACCGTAGAGATCTCTATGCTAGGACGTGATTCCCATATGAAAGTACTCAATGTTAAACATGTTATTGTAATCTCACATGTAATTCTTTATGTCCACCGTCTACTTTATTTGAGAGAATGCAAGTGTAAAACCATGAACCCCGGTCCTATTTTAATTATAAGAAAACACTCTAGTTACTTTGCTGCAATTTACTTTACTTGCACTTTACTTTACTTGCATCTCCAATTCGAATTTACATTATCTCCATCACCACTTGCATCACAAAAATACAAAAAAAATCCATTGCATATTTATTTTCTCATTTGCATTTAGTAGTAGATTTAATTATTGCACATTTACTTTCAGTTTTGCATTGCAATTTAGAAGTCTCACACCTTGTGCTTGACAACCACTTGGTGAGGTTGAGGGCACAAAATTCTCTACTTGTTTGCAGGATCCTGGAGGAAGCTTGGAAGACAACTGCTGAAATATTGGCTCCCCAAGAGTTCGATATAAACCCTCGAGTCACCCTCGTGGGGAAGAAGTTTGCCACTAGCTACACACTCTGCACTTGGAGTCTCAACCTAGCCATCAAGCGTTTTTCTGGCACCGTTGCCGGGGAGCCATAGGTGAAGGAGTTGTCCAAGGGAGCTCACAAGAAGTCGTCATCACCAACAAGGTGTGCAAACACCTAAGCTTGGGGAGGTTGCACCTACGTGAGTACCGTCCTCTCTATCTCCACCTTCTTTCAAGTACATTGTTTTGTTTCTTGTCTTGTTTTTGTTTTTGTTTTTGTTTTGTTTTTGTTCTTGTTTTTGTTTTGTCTTGCATATTTTATTTTAGTTTGCATTTTAGCTTTACATTTAGTTATCTAGATTATTTTAGTATTTTTAATTTTCTTAGTTACTTTACTTTTGTTTTGCATAAAAAATAAAAATTACATAAAAACTGTTAAAATGGGTGATAGAACTAAATTAAGTGACTACACAAATACACCCAATGACCAATTCATTGCTAGGCCAATTACTACACCTGAAATACAAGCTGAAAGCTATGAAGTAAGTCCTAGTTTATTGAATTTAATTACTAGAGAGCAATTTGGTGGTAGTGCTATGGAGGATGCCTCTATGCATCTTCATGATTTCATGGAAATATGTGATATGCAAAAATTTAAAAATGTGGAAAGTAGTGTTTTAAAACTGAAATTATTTCCTTTTTCACTTAGAGGAAAGGCTAAAGAATGGTTACTTTCACTACCTACAGCTAGTATAAAGTCTTGGGATGATTTAAAAGAAGCTTTTATTAAGAAATAGTATCCTCCCATTAAAATTTTGCAAAATAGGAATAATATCCTCTCATTTAGGCAAAATGATAATGAACATGTAGCCATGGCATGAGATAGAATTAAATTAATGATTAGAACATTCCCATCACATGGAGTAAATGAATGGACCATACTACACTCTTTTTATAATGGTCTAAACTACATGTCTAGAAATATACTTGATTCTGCTGCTGGAGGTGCCTTTATGAGTAAAAATGTAGGTGAGGCTAAGAGCATATTAGAAAGCATATTGCAAAATTATAGTCAATGGAATACTGAAAGAGCACCCAATCCCACTAAGAAAATAAACTCAATTTAAGAAACCAATTATTTGTCTTCTAAAATGGACACTATTCTTGCTTTTATTAATAAACAAAATATGGAGAATGTGCCTTTGCAGGAGCTAGTTGGTAGTAATTCTGAAAGTGTGGATGTTAATTTTGTTAGGAATTATGGTAGCAATGGTTTTGGTAATGCTTACAATTCATATAGTAAACCTCCTTATGTGCCAAATAAACCTTTTGTTCCATATCCTAATGCTAATGAAAATAAGTGGAAGCCTTCTAGTGAAATTTCTGAATCTAATAAATTGCTTATGGAACAGGTTTCTAGTCACAATGCTATGATACATGAGTTAAATAAGTCTATTGCATCCATTAGTAGTGATATTAAAGGATTGCAACTTCAATCTTCGAATTTAGATAAAGCATTGTCAAAATTAGTTGATAATCAAGCAACTCTATTAAGCATGTCAGCAGGAAAGCCACAAGCACAACCTAGTGTAGGAATGAATTCTATTACTATTGCTGCTCCTATTATTGAAAATATTGATAATATTGCTGAGAATACAAGTTAGCATGTCCCTACTAGCTTAGAAGAAACTTTGAATGAAATAGTGAAGTACCCTGAATATTTACTTCCATATATGTCTTATCTTGCTAGCAAAGATGAAATTAGTCCTCATGAATCAAGCATGCTAGCTAAATTAGAGAGTAAAGTAGAGGAAATTATGATGCTTACTGAAATTAAGGATCCATTGCTTGATTTAGAAAAAAGTAGTTTGCAAGAACTTATTGCTACTCTACAAAAATTTGCTAGTGATCCCACTATAAATGTTAATCAACCTGGCTTTGGATCTTATATTGCTAATCATGTCTTGCAAGAAAAAATTGCTAGGTACAAGAATGAGGCCATGATACCTCCTAAGCTTGGGGATGCATGGATCCCCAAGGTGCTAGTTTCAATTGGAAAAGAAATTCACCATGCTATGTTAGATCTAGGTTCTAGTGTATGGGTACTCTCTAAATAATTATATGAATTGCTAGAACTAGAAAATTTAGAGAAGTGCTCAAGTGAATTTTTCCTTGATGATAACTCTACTAAACATGCTGTAGGACAAGTAAAAGATGTTATGATTGAATTGCACATGACTTTCGTACCCGTTGATTTCATTATTATGGATATGGGGGGATAAATCCCCTAGTCCTATTATTTTGGGTAGACCTTTTCTTCGTACTACAGGTGCAATCATAGACTCCAAGGAAAGGAATGTCAAGTTTCAGTTCCCTCACAAGAAAAACATGGAGCACTTCCCAAGGAAGAGGGGCACGCTGAAGAACAAGCTCCCTCATGAGCTTTATCCCTCTTGATTATCAAGTAAGTAAAGCCTAGCTATATGGCTATAAAGAAAGCGCTTTACGGGAGGCAACCCGGTTGTTTTTGTTTGGATTTTCCTAGTGTCCTCTTTCTGTCTCAAGAGATTAGTTTTTTTTGTTTTAATTCTGGAGTTTTCAATAAAGAGTCAAACCCATTTGGACTTATAAGTTGCTATCCTAGTGCATGAAATTTCTGTTTCGGCACGAGTCTGCTCACCGTATGATTTTACGTTTTTTATTGGTATGTCGGATTAAGCTAATTTTTTAGTATGTCCTGCAACTTTTCTTCCTCTGTAAGCACAAAAATTAGCTTAATTTTTTGACGAGTCTAGCTTAGGGAAAAATGTTCGTTTTGCTTCTGTTGATTTTCTGGACAGATTCTGCCTTCTTTTGTTTTATGCACTCTTTGGGCTTGGGAATCGAATTTCCATGATTCTTTCAAGCAAGAGAGTGAACATACAACATAATGAACCTTATTTTATATCTACTGGAGTATTTGATTTGGAATTTTGCATAGCAAGTATGTGATTTGTTTGTCCTTGCTAATCTCACGCCACAGAAAAAGAATGGGAGAAACATGTTTTGCGAAGATTTTTCACAGGGAATAGAGGAGCTGCGCCTCAAGACATCCAAGAATGGTGAAAGACATAAGCTTGGGGATGTGATGAACACCCCACTGGAGCTACACTCTTTTGGTTAGCACTCGTCTACTTTCTGTTTTTCTAACCAAAGCATTTATCGTAGAGACTTGAAGCGTCTAGTTTTTGTTTTGATAAGACCACCACCATCATTTTATATGAGATTGAGCTACTGTAGTTTGGGGTTGGAATGTATTGGATGCTAGTATTATGACTTGGAATAGGGATGCCATGGTTGATTTGAAGAGCTACATATGTTTGCATGATTTATAGGCTTTTTATGTGTAGAAATTTGCAATAATGTTGTCTTGAGCTATCTCTTATTCATGTCCTTGATGTTAATTGCTGATTTATTTAGTTTGTCATGAAATGAGTAGTTCTATGGACATATGGATGCATAGTAGCTGGTCAACTATCTCCCTCTTGCTAGCCAAAAATTTAAAAATTCCAACAAGTAAAAACTTGTTTCCAACACTCCTTAGCCAAGTATTTCTAGTGAGTCCACCATATCTTCCTGTCGGATATATACCGTATAGGGGTATATAAGATGGTAGTCAAAGTGCCTGGTTACCAGGGTGGCCCAAGTGGTAGTGGGCTATGGTCCATTGGGCGGCCCAGTAACTTGACGCACAGAAGCCGGATTCTTGAAGAACCCGGATCACGGCCCGTGTGATCTGGCTTGGAGGAGAAGACGGATTCCTTACTTTCCAAGTTATAGTTACCGTAGTCTTCTAGGTTTCCTATTCTGTAAGCCATAATCTGGCTATTATATAAAGCCGGACGGGAGATAAACAAAAGGAACCAACGAATAACAGAGAAGCTATAGGCCAACTCGCCGAGAAGTTGATCCTCTGCGAGTAGCTAGATCTAAACCTCATATTGTAATCCTGTTTCCAGGCTTTAGTCCTGATTAGTGAGAAGTGCAGGAGTAGGCACGTCGTACTGTCGCGACGTACCGAACCTGGGTAAATCCTGTGTTTACTGTCTACCACGCGATCCCGTTACCCCACGTCTCTACCGTAGTCTCATGGCACCCCCGTCTATGAAAACTACTACGATGTCTCGACAGTTGGCGCCCACCGTGGGGCAAACGACGTCAGGCGTGAAGTTCCGATCTGGGATACTTGGCGGAATCGGAAGATCAATCACTGTCGGAAGCTTGTAATTCAACGATGATGTCGGACGCTTCCTCGACAACGGATCCTACATACCGGCGCAAAACCACCTGGTAAGTGCCTGCGTGTTACCGATAGAATCTGCTAACATCTTTATCGGACTAACTTCAGAAGCAATGGGGTTTTGCGGTGGAAGCAAATTTATCCCACCCGCCCTATACCCAGTCGAGGATGACTATGATACCGGATTCTGCTCAGATCGCCGACAAAAAAGTGACACACACTTTATCGGCATGGTGCAGTCCGAAGTCGCCGAAAACACGGATGACGGAAATCCCGTGCAAGAGGCAGACAAAAACACACCCGTCACAGCAACGGAAGACTCGACACCCGTCATACAGGCGGAAGATCCGACATCCGTCAACGAGACGATGAACACGGAAGCAGAATCCGTACTAGCCGCCATTGAGGCGAGATTAGAGTCGGAAACCGGATCAGAGGATTTTGATTCCGAAGATGAAGACGCGGACGCCTTCGAAAGGAAAGTTAAATCTTTTCAAGAGGGATTCCATGAAGTGCTAATGGCGAAACCGGCTGATACCACGGACGCCGGCAGCCAGGAAAGCCCTAAAACCCCTCCGTCAGAGGAAGAGAGAGAAGACGGAGAAACTTCTCCGGTATTTCCCAATGTCAAGGAATTGACAGAGGATGAGCCTGTCAAAAAGCCTCCCTCTTCCAAGAAAAAGCATCGTGCTGCTAAGAAACTCCAATACAAAATCCGGAAGAAAAAATCAGCTGATCAAGCTGATGAAAACCTGGAAGTAGGAGATGCTAGCGGAACAAAGACCGCGGATAAGAAAATCAAAGAAATCCTTGCTCCGCCAATGATGGAACAGGAAGAGCAAGAGCTGTTGCAAACACCAGTGGGACCAAATGAACCCCCTGAGATGCTGGAAGCCAGGAGGCAAGCTTTCCAAAGGCAACAGCAACATCTACTCAGATCTCGGCAACAACTCCAAAAAACCCAGGATGACATTAAGCTCATGAAGGAAGAAATAGAGGAGTACGAGAGAAAGAATAGATCTGGCATTAAACCTACAAGGTTACCCGGAATCGTAAGACCGGAAGTACTGCCGCCAAAAGAAAGGTTTCACAACCCATCTTGGCAAAAGCAGGTAAACGGCAGAGATGCCAGAGGCGAACCAATCTATAAAACCGCAGCAGAAAACGCGAAAGCAGCGTTCGCCATCCTGAACAATGATCCGTACTCCAACGGTGAAAAACTTCAAGGGGTGTATGCTTTCCTAGGAAAAGCATTGCAACAACAACAGCGGGCCCAAGAGCGATCAGGAAGACTGCAGGATAACTTCGCCCTATGCAAAACAGCTACTTGCGCCGCTGGAGCACCTGGACCAGAGGAACCTGGAGATTCAGACAATTCAAAGGATAAAAAAGAGGATCCGAGAAAAGATAAGAAAAACCCCGACAATAGGGATGAAGCGTCCCGAACCGGATCCCATCCCCCGAAAGGTGGACTTAAACCCCACGACCGGGAAGAAAAATACCGGAATGACGGCAAAACAATGCCACCTCCGAGAAACCCAACTGAGAAAGCCGGAAGATACGATATACCTCACAGACGTGAGAGATCCCGGACACCCCCTAAGGATAAAGAAAGGCACAGGAGCAGGACTCCGCCTAATCCAAAAGGACATGATCATGGAAGAGATAGGTACAATCCCGGAAAAGCGCGTCCGCGCAACAATGGAAAAGAAAGGAGTAGATCCCCTTCTGTCCATTCAGCCGGAAGATATTCCGCACACATTGATAGAGAGGAAAAGGATGACCTATACTTTGGTCCTAAGTGTTTCACTGACAGGATCTGAAGGATAACCCTGCATTCTGGATTCGCCAAAGTTGGTCCAACCTACCAAAAATATACCGGCAGCACAAACCCGGACACCTGGCTCTCAGACTACTATACAGCCATCCAGATCAACAATGGGACAGACCTGGAAGCTGTCAAGTTTCTTCCCTTAATGTTACTGGACGGAGCGAGAGATTGGATCAATGGATTACCATCAAGAACTATCGACAGCTGGGATGATATGGCTAGAGTATTTACTCAGCATTTCCGGGGAACATACAAACGCCCGAACAGCATCAACCAGCTGAACCGTTGCACCCAATTCGAGGATGAACCATACGTGGATTTCATCTCCAGATGGACGGCAATGAAGAATAGTTGTTCTGGAGTAACTTACGTACAAGCAATGCATGCTTTCGTCAATGGCCTAAAACCCGGACTTGTACCGTTCATGGTTGGTTCCAAACAGCACAAAGATCTCGGATCTATGCTTACAACCGCCAACGAACATGCTGCAGCCGAAGATGACATCAGAGCAAGAGGGGGTAATATCGAATCACTGATACTTGCTAAGAAAACTCCTCGTTCTGACAAAAAAGGAACTCCAAAAACAACGACAAAACCCAAAGAGGTCAACATAGCCTTTGGAAGTGAAAAAGCGAATAAGTGGAAAGGACGCAGTCCAGATCCAATCAACTACACTCCAAAGGAGTGGGAGAGGATTAAGTTGGAACCTTGTGTCCACCATTCACAATTTGGGAAACCCACCCATACAAACGCACAATGCCGGCTGAATAAGCACATGAAAGGCAGTGCAGGATCCAGAAGCAAGGGGAAGGGTTCCAAAAGGAAACCCGCCAAACAAAAGCCAGAAGCTGACAAAGAAGACAGTGAATCGGACACTGATGAAAAAATCCAGGAGCAACAGCGAAAGGGCGAACCCAAATTTCCGAGAGTTGATGGAGAAGCAATGCTAACATTCCTAGCAACTCCGTCAGCAAAGGTGGCCAAAAGAACACTTCGAGAAATAAACGCGGTTGTTCCGGCAACCCCGAAATTCTTGAAGTACTCCAACACACCAATTAACTGGGATCAGTCTGATCATCCCGGGAATATCCCTGAACCCGGCACACAAGCTCTTGTCGTAAGCCCTATTGTCCAGAATACTAGGCTAAGAAGAGTGCTGATGGATGGAGGATCCAGCATTAACATAATGTACTTGGATACACTGAAGCATCTGAAGATTTCCGAGTCCCAGCTCAATTACAGCAACATACGCTTCCATGGCATTGTTCCTGGCAGACAAGCACGATCCCTAGGAGAAATTTCCCTAGATTTCACTTTCGGAGATAAAGATCACTTCCGGCAGGAAAAAGTATCCTTCGAAGTAGTGCCGTTCGAAAGCGTGTATCACGCAATACTCGGGCGTCCAACTTTCGCCAAATTCATGGCAAGATCCTGTTATATTTATAACAAGCTAAAGATGCCAGGACCCAAAGGAGGAGTAATCACCATAGCTGGTAATTTTAAGCTAGCAAATGAGTTGGAGAAAGAAAACGCCCTTTGCGCTCATAGAGTCATAGCAAAGGAAGAACTGAAGGAATTGGACAAGGAGGTATCGCCGAAAGAAATGCCGGCAGGAAAAGAAACCCGGAAGCCAACAGACAGCTTCAAGGCGTCCGAGAATACAAGACAGGTAATCCTAGATCCCAAAGATCCGACAAAATTCGTCGTTGTAGGGACTGGGATGACCGACAAATAGGAAGGCGAGCTCATCAAGTTCCTCCGTGAGAACTGGGATATTTTTGCCTGGTGTCCAGCTGACATGCCAGGCGTACCCAGGGAACTTGCTGAGCACCAACTCAAGGTAATTCTAGGATCAAAACCCGTCAAACAAGGTCTCCGTCGATTTGACGGAAGAAGACGGAAGGCTATTGGCAAGGAAATTATCCGCCTTTTAGCAGCAGATTTCATCCAGGAAGTAATCCACACTGAATGGTCTGCAAATCCGGTATTAGTACCGAAGAAAGACACTACTGCTCTTAGAATGTGTATAGATTACACATGCTTGAACAAATTGTGTCCAAAAGATAGGTTTGCGTTACTGCGAATCGATCAAATAGATGCCACTGCAGGCTCTGAGCTTTTGTGCTTTTTGGATGCATACTCCGGGTACCACCAAATACGCATGAAAAAGGAAGATCAAATTAAGACTTCTTTCATAACCCCGTATGGGACGTATTACTACGTAACCATGCCATTTGGCCTGAAGAACGCAGGTGCAACCTACCAGCGTTGCATGCAATGTTGTCTGCATAGTCAGATTGGCAAAAACGTCCATGTTTACGTGGACGATATTGCTGTCGTAACCAAGGAAAAAGATACACTCCTTGAGGATCTGCGAGAAACTTTCGAAAACTTATGCACTTACAAGATGAAGTTAAATCCATCTAAGTGTGTATTCGGGGTTCCCTCAGGAAAACTTCTGGGTTTTATCGTTTCTCATAGAGGAATAGAAGTTAAACCGGAAAAGATCAAAGCCATCTTGAACATATCGAAGCCTACGTGCGTAAAAGATGTCCAAAGATTGACGGGTTCCGCCGCTGCCGTCAGCAGATTTATTAGTCGGCTGGGGGATAAAGCCCTACCACTCTACAAGTTGCTGATGAAATCCGACAAAGTCAAGTGGATAGCAAAAGCATTGGAATATCTAGCAGTTATGTCTCTTCCGTACTTAGTTCAATTTCTATGTAAACATCTTTTGAGATCATGAAATAAAGTTGTCGGAATTTTGGTATCCATGTTTTTTCAGTATAAAGCATGATTCCACCTTGTCTATTTCCCAATGATCTTTCAAAATACTCAATGTTAACCCGAATTGTGCCTGCGTACTCGGCGTTAAGAAACTGAATGATTTTTCAGCCTGCTAACGGCTAAAGGAAACTTGAATTGCTTGCGTGCCCAAGTTTCATTTAAAAAAATTCCTTGCTTCTCTAAGCATTTTCTGATTGCTTATATGTTGGGTCACTGGAGCTAGTTAGTAAAAATGCCTTTAGTATGATCCATGTTTCCGAGTTCCGACTGATTGGTTCTACCCAGTTACTCGACATGACGATTCATAATGCTATCCAGCCATTTCAAACACTAAGGACAGTTAAAACATATATGCCAGAAAACTTAGAAGACAAAGGAATAGTAAAATCCGAAAAACCTTGCAAAGAATTTCATAATTAAGACTGCAAAAGGCGGAGTTTTCATTCATACAAATAGAAACATTACATTTTGGATTACATTGAAAGAACAGTAATGCTCCTATTATCTACTTTCACTATCCAGGTTCAAGGTAGCCCTTCAAGCATCCGACTCCTCCTCGCTGCTGTCGTCCTCGGGGATTGGAGGGATCTCCTCTTCTGGATAATTGACGGAGATATTTACCATGGAGGTAATCTGGGTGGCGTGGCCTTTGATTTCATCAAAGATGGTATTTCGCTGAGTATCCGTGTATCCTTGAGGGACACCGGACGCCACACGCCAAGATTCGCACCAGGGTAGTGCATACGCATAAGGCCGAGTGCCATGTGCGCACCACCCCGTGCAGCGGAACGCAGGGTGGACTCCCTGGACTCCGCCACCTCCATGATGGCACCCGGAAGTTTTTCAACTTCCGAGAACTCCCCAGTCCTGGCGGGAAGGAACTTATTGACCAGCTGCATTCCAGCAGCTCTGATCGAAGTCCATGTCTTCCCAAAGGCTCGGATCCCTTCAATCCGAGTGCCATCTGGGGTGTCTCCTGTTTTTCCAACAAAACAACCAAAAGGGTTAGGTGAAAAACAGAGAAAGAAAGCAAGACATGGAAAAATGGTAGAAGTATCAGTAACTTACCGATAAGCTTGTCAATCTCGGAGATTTCCTCCAGGCGAAGGTTTAGGGCGTTTTCCAAATCCTGAATGGTGGATTTGTCCTTCTCCGCCTGTTCGGAAGCCTTGGAATTAGCAACTCCAAGGGCCAGATTACTGGCCTCCAAATCTTTTCGAGTCTTCACAAGATCCTTGTGAAGATCCAAATTCTCCTTTCGGAGATTCTCGGCATTGTCGGCATCGTCAGCTATTTGCTTGGCCTTAGCCAAAGCAGCTGGAAATCAAGGAAAATTCCGAGTTTAGAAAATTTCCGGAATAAGTACTTAGACAAAAAATTGAATCGAAAACTTCAGAGGAAAAATGTTTACCTGCTGTTTCCGACAAAGCGAGCTGAGAAGACGCCAGCTCCGCCTCTCTCTCCTCAAGAATAGAAAGAAGATTTCTAACTTCTTTATTCTTGATGGAGAGTTTGTTGAAAACTTCCATGTTAATGGCTTCAGCGGTTTGCTGGAACATAGCAAGGAAAAGAATGATTACTAAAAGCATTAAGGCAAAAAATAATACATTTTGTTTAATGCTTGGGGGCTAGAGTTACATACTTGGCTCATTCGCTGCAAACCCGCCAAGTTTTCATTGAACCCTTTTGCGTATTCTGCAAAAAGGGTTCCGGCCGCGCTTAGGCCGTCATTGATAATCTTGAATTCCTTGTCAAAGGTGGGAATCTCCTCGTCGAATTTCCGAGAAGGTTTTCCCACCTCTGGGGCCGCCCTTTCCCTCGTGTCCGTGTTCGACACAACGGGCTGGCTGGGCTCTAGTGGCTTGGTGTTGGGGGTTGCAGCGTGCTCTTCCGCCATCGTGGACGGTGTATCTGGGGCGATGACGGGAGAAGGTTGACTGCCTCGGCTGGAAACAACTTTGTGTTTCTTCAGCTTCTTCGGCTTTAGGCTGGAGGGAGGCAGGCTGAAAACAAAAAACCCGGAAAAGTTAAAACTCCGAAGACGGAAGAAAAATTTCCATGAAAGAAAAGAACCCAGAAGAAAGAACCTGGAAGTGGCGACGGGGATTCCGTCAAGGTCGATAACTTCCTCAGAGGAAGAAATCTTCTTGCGCTTGCGCCCACCTGTAGTGGCAGTACGCAAGGCATCCAGCTCAGCTTCGGAGGCTAACTCCGAGTCTGGAAGTTCAGCGAACTGTCGAAAAAACAAATCATAGTCAGAAGCAGGAAAATCCGAGAAAGAATGTTAAAACTATACCCAAATGACGGAAAAAATACCTTGGGAGCCGGATTGTCGGCCGTATACATCGGCCGACTCGCTTCGTATTGGTCGCGAGATGCGACCAACTGGTTTGCGCGCCGTCGAAGATCCCTTGGGGACCAATCCTTGATGGATGTCCGCATTGGGTCGTTGGCACCCGTGTAGTCGCACAAAAGGCGGCCACCGTGATTGGCCAACGGCTAGATCCGCCTATTTAACCAGCAAAGGACCGTGTCCATGCCAGTTAGAGGTGGATCGGAGGAGGTGAGCTTGGCGATGCGCCGCTTGATCCTTAGAAGATCAGGCGGCAGAACCTGGACGGCTTCCGTTCCCCAATTGTCTTGGGGAATGGCAGCTGTGTTGGAGAAAGGTGGAACCCCGATGGCCTTTTTTGGGAAAGGCACATCGGGATGGTAGAAGAAAGAACCCGTCCAAAATTTGACGGATTCTGATGTCTTGATCTTGGGGAACCAATCTTCCCTAAACCTCCGAAGAGTAAAGGAGATGGTTCCGCAAGTCGGGAGTGCGCCCTCCGAGGAGTTCCGCTTAACCCCGAAACAATACATCCAAAAATCTAACCTAGGTTCTAAACCTAAGTAACCCTCAAATAGGGCCTGGAACCCGGCCATATAAAGAATGGAGTTGGGTGGCAGGTTATGAGGTTGGGTGTTGTAGTGGGAGAGGATTTGGAGGAAGAAAGCGGAAGGCGGAAGCCCCATACCTCTTAGGAGATGGGAGGAAAGAAGTACCCTTTCGCCGTCTTTCGGCATTGGCTCGTTCTCGTCTTCAGGGAGCCGCCATTTCCCTTTAAGAATCAGACCCTCCTTTTCCAGGTTTGGAAAGAGGGCTGGCGGAATGCTGCAGGCAATCCAATTGCCTGCAGTTTCCACCTCTTCATCCGCTCCGGAGGCGGCGGACGCGGCGGCTTCCGCAGCGGCGAGCTCGTCGCCGAGGAGCTGGATCTTCTCCTCCGCCGTTTCGGGAGCAAACGGCGGGGAAGGTGCGGAGCTCGAGCCCGCAGCGTTCGCGGCGGCTGAAAGATCCTCTCCGCCCGCCGCAGAGGCCGCGGTCTTTTCCGGCTCGTCGCCGGTGTGCTTTGGGGATCCAAGCTGAGGATCCAGGTCGTTGATGATGTCGTCGACGGTGAGCGCGGCGGAGCGAGTGGGGGACGACGGCGAGGATGCCATTTGGTGGCGGCGCGTTGCGCTGGTGCTCTGGGTGCATTTCGTGTGCTCGGGACGGTTCTTCGCTCGGGAGCTTGTGCGCGGCAATGGCGTGGACAGTGAGAGTGCGGAAGGTTTTTGGCGAGGACGAAGACGGCTATTTATAGCCAGAAATCCGTCAAGATACGTGCCAACGGCTATTTTGACCGTTGGATGATCAACGCGTGTCACTCGCCGGAAAATCCGGGAAATGAAACGACAGGGTAATGATGGTTATCTCCTCGTTTCCCGTGAGAATCTGTCAGAGATATGTTACTGGGTTTTCCGCGTAAAACCCAAACGTCCCTTACGTCATCATGATTAAGTGCGCTGACGTAAGAAGTTCCTTCTCCACGAAGGATCGTGAGAAAAAAGCCGGATTTTCAGGATTCCGAGTTTCATGTTACCATCTCTTTCAAAAGAAGAAGAATAAGAAGAATCAAGACTGCTGATTGAAATTTCTCGGACAAAGCACATTTGGCGAAAGACGGCAAATCAGAGTTTTAATCCTTCTTGGGGGCTACTGTCGGATATATACCGTATAGGGGTATATAAGATGGTAGTCAAAGTGCCTGGTTACCAGGGTGGCCCAAGTGGTAGTGGGCTATGGTCCATTGGGCGGCCCAGTAACTTGACGCACAGAAGCCGGATTCTAGAAGAACCCGGATCACGGCCCGTGTGATCTGGCTTGGAGGAGAAGACGGATTCTTTACTTTCCAAGTTATAGTTACCGTAGTCTTCTAGGTTTCCTATTCTGTAAGCCCTAATCCGGCTATTATATAAAGCCGGACGAGAGATAAACAAAAGGAACCAACGAATAACAGAGAAGCTATAGGCCAACTCGCCGAGAAGTTGATCCTCTGCGAGTAGCTAGATCTAAACCTCACATTGTAATCCTGTTTCCAGGCTTTAGTCCTGATTAGTAAGAAGTGCAGAAGTAGGCACGTCGTACTGTCGCGACGTACCAAACCTGGGTAAATCCTGTGTTTACTGTCTACCACACGATCCCGTTACCCCACGTCTCTACCGTAGTCTCATGGCACCCCCGTCTATGAAAACTACTACGATGTCTCGACACTTCCCATTAGCTTCATTGCTATTCCGAGTATGTTCACCATGTTATTGTGTTATTTATGTTCTAAATTAAGATATTCACTTTATTAATTGTCATGGGTTGAACTTGGGATAGGACTCTCACGAACTTTTGAAGGCACACTTTACTTTTTATGCATCTAATAAACATGACCCAATAATGGGAGCCACAAGTTTTGCGTTTGACAAGTGTGTGGTTGGGAGCTAGTTATAAACGTGTATCACCGAAAAGCTTTCAACATTGCACAAAAAATTTACATTTGGTTGATATCATGTAGTTTTGTTTTTGGACTCCTGCCATGCCGAAATGAAATAGAGGAATAGTAAGTTTTGATGAGTAAGTATCTATATGACTAGAGAAACGCATTGGGCCGCTAACCCAAGCCATGCTTTATCATGGTGGAAATTTACTTACAGCTTTAGTGACTCTACAACACATCCTATAATAAAATAAGAAACTATGCATAATAGTGAATGAAAATAAAAAGAATGATGAGTCTACTCCGTTTGTTCATCTTATCATTGTAACATGGGCTTGTTTCAATGTCATGGGGCAAGAGGTACCTCTTTGCGGTTCTCTATGATGTCATTAATACTTATTATGATTGTACAAAGCTTATTAGGAATCTTAAGTTGAGTAATCATGGAGTAGGTTTTCACACTCACGGGGCATGAGGCTTTCAACCACCTTGTCATTCTCATTACTTCAATACTCACAATTTTAAGATGCTAGTGATAAAGGGGCAATGAGAGTCCTAGATCAATGGATACCACATTTCAATTAGTAATTTTAGTTGAATAATTTAGAGGCTAAATAAGACTTGATCATGTTTTACCTCTGCTCAATTTTCTCCAAAGTGTCCACCATATTTTCTATTCTCCATTATGCTATTGTTTGACCAATATAGGATTTTATTTTTCATTTTGTGTATGCATTTGGTCCATAGTTCTTTTATTTCATTATACACTTTGTGAACTTTCATGAAGCATCTTTGCTTGCATATTTGATATTTCTTACAACATGAATTGTATGTTGCTACTCATTTCTAGTATTAATCATTTGATTATATGTAGCATGAATAATCCTCCTTGATATCCCATGATTGTTTCAATATGCAAAACCCATCTTAGTTTTATCACCTTCATACTCGAGGACGAGCATGGGTTAAGCTTGGGGATGTTGATGCATGTAAAATGCATAGATGAATTTTGCATATTTTCACATGGTTTTCTATTACATATTGCATCATATAAGGGTATAATTTAATGTTTTATAGTATTTGGGGTTAAATTACAAAGTCCCCCAACTTTTATGGAATTAACCCTGCCTGTCAGAAACCCCGTTTTCTATATTTTTGACGTTTCAGGGGGCAAACTTCCGCGAAATCACCTGAAAATCTGCGGGGGTCATTTTCTTGGAAGGAGAAGACTTGCGGGCGAAGGATCCACGAGAATTGGGCAAGGAGGCCCAAAAGAGGACCCTCCACGCGGCCAGATTCCTTGGCCGCGTGAGAGGCCCCCTTTTGGCCCCTATGGCCCCAATACCTTCCATCTTCGACTTACCGACTCCGTCTTGACCTAAAACCGACTATAAAAAGGGTCCCCCGTACCCTTACGGAGAAGAGCGCCGCCAAAACACCGAAACAGAGACCAGAAGTTCCAGATTGGAGGGGGAAAACTCCGGCGGGGCGCCGCCGGTGTGATCTCCTACCCCTCCAACGTCATCTCCATCGACATCTCCATGAAGAGGGAGTAGTCCACCCCAGGGCTATGGGTTTGTGGAAGTAGCACTTGTATCTCTGTCTCTATGTGCTTCACTAATTAGATCCGTATGAGCTGCCTCACATGATTACGGGCACCGTTGTAATTCCTATGTGGTGGATCTTTTCTATGAGTTATTGAATCTGAGATTGCAATTGTTTATCTTGAGTTATTTGAGTAGATGTATCTTATGTACCCCGTTCTTATTTGCTAGCTTTGATCAATCTAGTTCTTGAGAGCGTGTGTGGGGTGATGGGTGCATTAGTTGGAGTAACGGGGGGTGGCTAGTGCTGTGAAAGTGACAGAAGTTCAGCGATCCACTTAGGTTTTGTTAAACCTTTCTTAGTTACCTCACTAGGGATAAAAAGGAGTACCTTGTTACCGGGGATTTGAAGTGACACTAATCAATCTCCATGACTAGATCTAGCAAGTTCTTACTTCAACTTCATGTCACATTGCTTAAAGCTATACTCTGGTTTTTCCTTAATTATCGAGGTGTTATGATTTATTTCGCATCTTGGTGGAGTATAAGAGGGATCAATATGACCGTAGAGATCTCTATGCTAGGACGTGATGCCCATATGAAAGTACTCAATGTTAAACATGTTATTGTAATCTCACATGTAATTCTTTATGTCCACCGTCTACTTTATTTGAGAGAATGCAAGTGTGAAACCATGAACCCCGGTCCTATTTTAATTATAAGAAAACACTCTAGTTACTTTGCTGCAATTTACTTTACTTGCATCTCCAATTCGAATTTACATTATCTCCATCACCACTTGAATCACAAAAATACAAAAACAATCCATTGCATATTTATTTTCTCATTTGCATTTAGTAGTAGATTTAATTATTGCACATTTACTTTCAGTTTTGCATTGCAATTTAGAAGTCTCACACCTTGTGCTTGACAACCACTTGGTGAGGTTGAGGGCACAAAATTCTCTACTTGTTTGCAGGATCCCGGAGGAAGCTTGGATGACAACTTCTGAAATACTAGCTCCCCGAGAGTTCGATATAAACCCTCGAGTCACCCTCGTGGGGAAGAAGGCTTGCCACTAGCTACACACTCTGCACTTGGAGTCTCAACCTAGCCATCAATATTCCAATGATGAGCCTCCTCAAATGAGCTCTAGATCTTCGTGAGCAAGCAAGTTGGATGCACCCCCACTAGTTCCATTAGAGAGATTTCATACACTTATAGCTCTATGTGCATCCGTTGTGTGGCAATCCCTACTCCTTGCATAGCTTCGGCTGTAAGACTTTCTCTTGTCTAATGACCACTTTCAGCTTTGTGAGTATTTCTTCCATTGACCTTCCAAACCCCCCATAATGTTATCTTTGCCATAACATCCCGATGCGAGGGACCAACGCAGAACACTTGCTTGTTTTTAGTGCACAAATAGTTTAAGATTTAAGCATTGCATCGTGTGGAAAGCTTGACTTGATCCTAACAGGGGTTGTGAAGATCGTTTGACGTGCATGATATTGTTGTTCTTGAAAGCTTAAATCATCTCTAATAAACTTTGCACGTTTGATAGTCTTTTAGTATTGATTCATTAAAAGTTTTGATTCTTTCTTCTTATTTGTTTATGCATTACTTGTTGATATCAAATATAGATCACAACTTTAGTTCATTTGATCCTAGTTTACATGCTCTACTTTACATATTATGATCAAGATTGTGTGGTAGCATGTCACTCAGATTTTTTTATCGTTTACCTACTCGAGGACGAGTAGGAACTAAGCTTGGGGATGCTTGATACGTCTCCAACGTATCTATAATTTCTGATGTTCCATGTTGATATTATGTCAACTGCTACATGTTTTCCTATCTTTTCTTACGTTTTCCGGGACTAACCTATTGACAAGATGCCAAGTGCCAGTTCCCTGTTTTCTGCTGTTTTTTATCTCAAAAAAGTTGTTCTGGAAATATTCTCGGAATTGGACCCCACGAATCCCGAAGTTCCTATTTTCCCCGGAGGCTTCCAGAAGTCCGAAAAGGAGTCGAAGACGGGCCCCGGAGGGCCCTCACCATGCCCAGGCGCGGCCCACCCCTGGTCGCGCCTGGGGGTGGTGAGGAGCCCCCGGTGCCCCCCCCCCGACGTTGCCCTTTCGCCTATATATACTCCCTCGAGGGAAAACCCTATAAGAATTGATGTAATTCCACGAAACCTTTCGCAGCCGCCGTCATCGTCAACCCAAGTTTCGGGGGACAGATCTCTGTTCTGGCACCATGCCAGGACGGGGAAGTGCCCCCGGAAGCCATCTCCATCGACTCCACCGCCATCTCCATCGCCGTTGCTGTCTCCTATGATGAGGAGGGAGTAGTTGTCCCCCGAGGCCGAGGGCTCTACAGGTAGCTATGTGGTTCATCTCTCTCTCCCATGGTGTGATCTATATGTGATCATGAGCTTTGTAATCTAGTTGAATAAGTAGATGTTACTCTTCATCTATTGTGCTACTCAAGTGTTTTATTAATATGAACTTTGGAGTCACCTTGTCCCGCGGTGTGAAGGTGACAGTGTGTACATCGTTTGTGTCTCCTCTATGAATTGTGGTGTTTGTCTGGTACCTTCTAGGACGCTCAAGTTGACAGTGTGGGGCTAAATAGACATGGGAATGCTTACTTTAAGGAACGTTTTTTGCAGCCCCACGCAATGATTAGTGTTCGTTATCCAACCGGAGAGGGTTATGAGTAGAATAGTGAAGAGAAGATATTTAGTTATTCAATTATGTGATCATTGTTGAGAGTGTCCACTAGTGAAAGTAGGATCCCTAGGCCTTGTTTCCAAGCATTTGAAACATCGTTTTCCGCCTGTTCTGCTACATGTTTGCTTGCTGCCATATTTATTTCAGATTGCTATTATTACTTATAACCATCCATATTACTCGCACTTCACTATCTCTTCGCCGAACTAGTGCACCTATATACCTGACAAGTATATTGGGTGTGTTGGGGACACAAGAGAATTCTTGTATCTTAATTGCATGGTTGCTTGAGAGGGATATCTTTGACCTCTATCTCCGTGAGTTCGATAAACCTTGGGTGATCCACTTAAGGAAACTTGCTGCTGTTCTACAAACCTATGCACTTGGAGGCCCAACACTGTCTACAAGAATAGAAGCGTGCGTAGACATCAGGAAGTAAAACCCAAATTTATTGATTCGACACAAGGGGGACCAAAGAATATTTATATGCCTTAACAACTGAGTTGTCAATTCAGCTGCACCTGAAAGTATACTTGCTCGCAACAATTTATCAGTGGTAACAGTTTTATAGCAGCAGTAGAAATAAAATAACAGTAGTAGCAAAATAGTAACAACAGTAGCAATCGCGGAAAACAGTAGTATGGGAGGTACCGTAGGCATATAGGGAATGGATGGACGGGTGTTGCATGGATAACAAGGGTCATGTAATAATAATAACGTGGGTATTGCAGATACTAATAATAAAGCATCAAACATGTAGGCAAACCATATGCATGTGCTCCAATATAGTCATACGTGCTCGCGGTGAGAAACTTTCACAACATCTTTTGTCCTACCAGCCCATGGCAGCGGGGCCTCTAGGGAAACTACTGGTAATTAAGGTGCTCCTTTTAATAAAGCACCGGAGCAAAGCATTAACACTCTGTGAACACATGTGATCCTCACATCACAACCATCCCCTCCGGTTGTCCCAATTTCTGTCACTTTGGGGCCTCGGGTTCCGGACAACAATGTGTGTAAAATAACTTGCAGGTATGATCAAGAAACAATACTCATGAAACAATAACATGTTTAGATATGAAATCATGGCACTCGGGCC
The DNA here is from genome assembly GCA_028641055.1 of Alopecurus myosuroides. NCBI lineage: Eukaryota > Viridiplantae > Streptophyta > Magnoliopsida > Poales > Poaceae > Alopecurus > Alopecurus myosuroides. The sequence continues at coordinate 36,086,138 of CM054060.1, forward strand.
CTAGTGACAAGCATTAAACATAGCAAGTGGCAACAACGGTCGAAAACACTAACAATGGATACTAGACACTATGCCCTAACAATCTGGCATTATTACATGATCAATCTCATCCAATCCCTTCCATCCCTCTCAGCCTACAGCAGTGTTTACTCACACATGGACGGGGGAAACATGGATGGTTGATGGAGAAGGAATGGTGGTGTCGATGGCGATGATCTCCTTCGAATCCCCATCCCGGCAGGGCGCCAGAACAGGAACTTCTGATCCCCGAATCGAGGTTCGGGGTGGCGGAGGCACTTTGTTGTGTTTCTGTGGAATATGACGAACCCCCTCGCGTTTTAGGGTTGAAGGCAATATTTAGTCAAAAGGGGGGTCCGAGGGGGTGCCTGGGTGGCCCACACCACCAGGTGGCGCGGCCTAGGGGGGCGCGCCAGGGGGTGGTGTGGCCCCCCTCTGGCCCCTCTCCCGGCCCCCTTCTGGCTCCCGGGGTCTTCCGGTGTTTTAAGACCAATGGGGTCTTTTTTGGGCATTTTCCCGAAAGTTGATTTTTCTGCACGAAAATGAGATACCAAGGTAATTCTGCTGAAAACAGCGTTAGTCCGTGTTAGTGGTATTCAAAACTCACAAGTTTAGAGGAAAACAATAAGAAAAGTGTTCGGAAAAGGAGATACGTTTTTGACGTATCAGCGACACTAACCTGGTGTCTCCCTTACTTCAAAAGACCTACTAAAAGCAACATGATAAGACGACAACTCATTTTATTTCTTTCGAAAGTGTTGGTTCATCTTAAACAGAGTTCAGTCACAAAGCACAGACTAAATGTGTTAAGAAAATCACAAGCAGTGCAACCTAATTAGCAGAAAGCAAAAATTGTCTGATACACCGTATCATCATAGAAACTGAGTGTGTAGTTATTTTGTTTACTCGGGCTGTCAATTCACCGTAGCATCGTTCGTGTCAAAATCTTAAGAGCTAGTGATTGGTGTTGCAGTGTAGCCTGCTAACACATTGACGTACATCGTGTCTATTTGTTCTGTGCAGGCAAAGTTTTATGAGGTGCAGATTCGATTCCTATTGCATCTCTTGTTCCTCTCAGATGTGTTAAGCTTAGTCGTAGATGAAATGGTCGCAGTCGTGATGTACTTTGTTTTTTCGTTTGATTTATGGCTTCCACAATGGCTGATGCGATTGTGGATCAGCTAACGTCGCAGGCAAAAGAACTGAGAGTTGTGCTCTACGCCCCTAGCTAGACGAACCATTCAGACATCCCTTAGCAGGTTAGCTGATCATACTTCTCCTGTCAAGATCTAGTGAGAACACTAGTCATTTAGACTCCTCCAAGGCTGTAGATTTCTACAAAAAGAACTAAATTTCCTTCCCCCAACCCTCCCCAAATTCGAATAGATCGAAGACACACCATGAGCCAATCTTCTTGAACGGGCGACCAAATCAAATAGAGTGAACGGAGAGGAGAGGAAGAAAGCGCACCTCCCACACATCATCCTCTGCTTCGAAGGGATGTCCTCGTCCTGGCTCATCCTCTTCAATCAGTCAACACGACGCCGGATAAAGGGAAGACCTCGCGTCGCCGGGTTGCAGACCATCAGTGAAGGCGCTCTCGTTCCGCCCCACGTGATGAAGAGGGGTGGGTGGATGAGGCGGAGCTTAGCCAACGTCGGTTTGCAGCTTCCCTGCGCGTGCTTCTCAGCATCCTGGCATTTGCAGCCATTCGGTATTTCTCTTCCGGAAAATGGAGAGGCCAGCAGGGAGGAGAGAGCAGGGCGGCGTGAGCACGGCGATGGGAGGGGAGAGAGCACCGGAGAAGAGGCGTGGGGAGCCGCCGCCGCCAACAAGAGTGAGACAAGAGAGAAATTTAGAAAAGGCTGCAGTTTGAGAATAGCGAGAGAGCGTGGGTAGTGAATAAAACAAAAATCGACCCAACCCTACGGTGCCACGTGGATAGCCCAGCTATGGCTCCCAGTCCTCCGCAATTACTTGTACTCGATGTCACATGGGGATCAACCGACGTGGGCATTTAGCCACAAGCTTGCTAGATTTACTATACTCGTTGATTAAACTATGAATACTACTACTTGATTAACAATCTTACTAATGTTAATTTAGCCCGTTTACCTACACGGATGTCTTAATTGACGAGCTAATACATCGATGGATCCAATTAAAGTGACCTCACTTGCTATGGACAACGTGCATGCACGTTGATGAGACGTGGAACGACGGATTCCTCGCACGATCGAGTGAATTGATCATTAGCACAAATTAGTTAACGAACATGCGTGCCCGGGGTCAACGAATCTTGCTACTCCATCCGTTCGGGATTATAAGAGCCATAAGAAAAACTTTGACCATCAAAACCTTGTTACACATTAATTTGGATGAAAACAAAATACAAGAACAGAACGTTCCGTCCAGCAAAACCAATACAGAAATGGCTGACTAACATGGCTAGTTGATAAAGGATTGGCCAACTAGCAGTTCTTCTCCGCCTTGGCGAGCTTGCATTCGACCTTCTGGAACACAAAGACGACGCCCGGCTCCGGCGCCGACGAGACGACCTGCAGCTTGAGCGGGCACGTGGCCTCGATCTTGCACTTGGTGTAGCGCGCCGTGTACTTCACCTTGCCGGTCAGCTTCACCTCCACCTCGAACGTCCCGTCGGCCTTCTGCTTCCCGTACTCGGCGACGCCGGCGTTGCCGAGGGCGACGACGCTGCCGTCGGAGTTGGTGACGACGCGCTGCACCGTCGTCCTCCCCGCGTCGTACCGGGCGTCCTTGTCGCTGACCCGCGCGCGCTCGAACTGCTGCCCGTCGAAGGAGTAGGCGGCCTCCAGCGGCTCCGTGTTGGTCATGGTCATCGCCCAGTTCTTGTTGCGCACCTCGATCGTCAGCGACAGGTTGTACGCCAGCGTCGTCCCCTGTGTGCTCGCCAGGTCGAACCTCGTCAGCGAGGCGTCCTCCACGGTGAAGGAGGCGTGGCGGAGCACGCCGTAGGCGGCGACGAGGACGGCCACGATGGTCACCACGACCACGGCGCCCACAAGGACGCAGATGGAAAGGATGTTCTCGCGGACGTGGTACATGAAGCTTCCCATGGTTGTTTTGGGAAGAAGAGAGAAATGTGAGGCAGAAGATATGGTCCATACACTATGTTACTTATAGAACTTTCACCATAAACTGAACATATTTTAAAGACAAACCAGTTGATGCTATTTCCACCTTACCAAATTATTTTATTTATACTGTGAGCCAACAGCCTAACACCTTCTTTCATCATATAGTATTCATGGTTTCATCCTAACCTGCTTCCTGACAACTCATAACTAGTTGGTTCATTTGGCCTTACTAGTCTGTACAAAGCTATTATTGCACACCAACCATCTCAACAGACATTCCAATAGATTTAGAAATAGTTGAACAAGACTATGCAAAGTCTTAAATCCAGGTCCTAAGAAACTCATTAACGGGAGGTTGACACCGAACGCGGAGCCACCCTGGTACCTTCGATCAATGGCTATCATTTGGCATCACCCGATCAAGCAGAGATGAATATGAAAAAGAAAGGACGAGGTTAAACAAGACTAGACATGCCAACACGCAGTGAGAAGACTGTTAGAATACGTATTAGATACGGTTTGTAACAGTTTGTAACACGTACTTTGTACACACCTTTTGTCATATATAATACAAGGATCCCTACCCGATGAGGTACATCGGGGTAGCGCAATCAATCTACCTTACGCTTCTCATGGTATCAGAGCACCAGCTCTTGACCTAACCCACCGCCGCCGCCGGCCCTTCGTTCTAGATGGCGACCACCCCATCTACGTCTTCTGCTTCCGCTCCGGCCGCCCCGATCTCCACAGCGTCGCAGGTGTCTCCGATCTCCACGGACGATCTGCCGTCGCACGCTCTCTCCACGACCTCGATGTCGTCGCACGTCACGTCACAGACGTCGTCCGCCCTGTACCAGGGCCTCTCCATGCCGCTGGTGTCAACCAGCGCGGGTCTCGCACTGCCTCCTGGATCGGCGCCTGCGCTCCCGCCGTCACCAACTGTGTCCGTGGTTGGGCATACTCCAACCGCAGGACTCGTTCCGTATTCAGCACCTGCGCCTCCTTCGATCTTCACCATGCCCATGCTAGGGTATGCGTCCCCGAACTCATCTGGTGACCAGCAGACGCACCAGACCAGCTACCTCAACCAGGTGCCCACGGCCGGACCAACGTCTACTGTATTGGGTCCGGTTTACAATCAGGGAGGACAGTTCTTCAACCACGTGCTTCCTGGTGGCCATATGATCCCTGGAGGGGTCATCAACATCACGTCATCCATTACCATCAAGTTAACTAGTGATAACTATCTGGTTTGGAGGGTCCAAGTCGGTCCTGTTTTGCCGAGTCAGCTCCTCATGGGATATGTGGATGGTTCCTTCGCCTGTCCTGCTGCTCATGTTATCGTTAATCACGGTGGTGCAATGGTTCAGCAGCCTAATCCTGCCTATCATCATTGGATTCAGCAAGATCAGGCCGTGCTCTCAGCGTTTGTCTCCTCCATGATGCCTGATGTTGTAGGCATGGTGATGTTCGCTGCCATCTCTCGAGAGGCATGGGAGACATTGAGCGGTGCTTTTGCCTCCACTTCCATTGCTCGCTCCTCAGGGATACGTCAGGAGATGTCTGAGCTTAAGAAGGGAAACATGACTGCCACAGTTTACTTTCATAAGATGAAGGCATTGTCCGATACTCTCACAAGCATTGGACAGCCTCTTCGCTCGGAAGAATTCATCTCCTATGTTCTAGCTGGTCTCGATGGTGACTATGATGCACTTCACGGCGTCATTACTGCTCGCACCACGCCTATGCCTGTTCAGGACCTGTTCTCTCAGATTGTGGCCACGGAACAAAGGATGCTAGCCCGTCGCACGGCGTCTCCCGCAAGTTACTACCCTGCAGCTCACATTGCCATGCAAGGTGGAGCTCCTGCTGCATACGGGGCTTTCCGCGGCAGCCCTCGGCCACAGTACCGACCGAGCGGTGCTCCTCCCCAGTCTCAGTACACGGCGCCGAAACCCACGGGAAACGGCAACCAGACACAGACTCCTCGCACTAGTACTGGACGAGGCACCATTATCTGCCAGCTCTGCGGTATACCGCGTCATACTTCGTCCAAGTGCTACAAGAGGTTCAACCGCAACTATCTCGGCATCGGCAATGATGGGAGCAACACCGAGTGCCAGGTTGCTATGGCCATGTCCGCCTCCCACGGTGGGCAACATGCCATGTCTGCCTCTCACGGTGGACAAGTCGTAGACCCGGTGTGGTATGCGGACTCGGGGGCTACGCATCATATTACTCATGAGCTGGAGAAGCTCACTACGCGCGAGCCCTACCACGACACCGAGCAGGTTCACACAGCAAACGGAGCAGGTATGCGTATTCATAATGTTGGTCATGCTATTATTCCTACTCCGTCATCTAGACCCTTAGCTCTCAATCGTGTCCTTCATGTTCCAGATGCTTCTCGTAATCTTTTGGCACTTAGCAAACTTTCACGTGACAATAATGGTTTCATTGAACTTCACCCTAATGATCTTTTTGTAAAGGATCGGGACACGAGAGCACCCATGCTTAGAGGTCGGTGCAGTGGAGGTCTCTACGAGATTAAAGTACCTGTTATCAAGCAAGCGCTCAGCAGTGTCAAGGTGTCACGTGATATGTGGCACAGTCGCCTAGGTCATCCTGCATCCCAAGTTGTTCAACATGTTCTTCGTAGTCATGAGCTACCTTCTATCATAGAGTCAAATAAAATTAAGCCAGTTTGTGATGCTTGCCAACAAGGAAAAAGTCACCAGTTGCCTTTCTCCTTGTCTACTCGTGTAATAAACTCTCCTTTAGAGATCATATATTCAGATGTGTGGGGTCCCGCACAAACCTCTGTCAGTGGACATCGCTTTTATGTGAGTTTTGTTGATGGTTATAGTCGATTTACTTGGCTCTATCTACTTAAACGCAAATCTGATGTCTATGATGTTTTTCTCCAATTTCAAAAACATGTTGAACGTCTCTTAGATAAAAGGATCATTCATGTTCAAACAGATTGGGGTGGAGAGTATGAAAAACTCCATCCCTTCTTTCATGGTCTAGGTATCTCACATCGAGTATCGTGTCCACACACTCACCAACAGAATGTCACTGCTGAACGTAAACACCGTCATATTGTTGAGACTGGTCTTACCTTGCTTGCTCATGCATCTCTACCTTTACATTATTGGAACGATGCTTTCTCTACAGCCTGTTTCTTAATAAATAGGCTTCCTAGTCGCACAATTGACATGAAAACTCCACTTGAAAAACTCCTTCATGAGACCCCAGATTATACTTTCTTTAAAGTCTTTGGATGTGCTTGTTGGCCTCATCTTCGACCCTATAACAGTCATAAACTTGATTTTCGGTCTCAAAAGTGTGTTTTCCTGGGGTATAGTTCTTTACACAAAGGATATAAATGCCTCCACGTTCCCTCTAATCGAGTCTACATATCTAGGGATGTTATCTTTGATGAGACCGTTTTCCCTTTTTCCAACATGCCCACGTCCCATAATTCACCACCTCTAACGGAGTCATCCTTACTTTCAGCTGACCACTTTATGGATACTGCATATGCACCGTCTTTGCTTCCTAACCATGGTGCAGGTACAGGCCGTGCTGCTCGACTGGAAATTCTGCCCGAATCTGAGCTGGAACCGCAGCTTAATACTGCACCAAATACTGCCTCGCAGTCTGTGCCTCTGCATGTTCCTATGCGCAATGATTGGTCGCCTTTGGAGTTAGCTCCCTCGCATTCCGCGCCGATACTGTCGCCTGCCAGGGCCGACGCGCCCCTGCATGCAGCCGAGCCGCAGCGCCCAGCTGAGCTGCTCCGTCTGCATGCAGCCCCGACCAGCGCCTCGGATTCCGTGCTGGTTCCCTTGTCTTCGTCCGCTCAGCAATCATCAGCAGCAGATTCTCCCAGGACCCACAGGACCAGCATGCACCATGCAAACGACTCGCTGGAGGAACCAGCGTCGCTGTCCCCGCCTGTCACGGATCGCCCAGTGTCCCATGTTGCTGTTTCCTCGTACGAGCACAACCAGTCACCTGCCACGCCAGATTCTGCTATGTCTAGTCCGTCAGAAGCTGCTGTATCCAGCCCACCGGCTATTGTTCCAGACCGCCCCGTCACGCGTCTGTCTCGTGGGATCAGGAAGCCACGGATTCCCAAGGATGGCACTGTTGCATGGACCAGTATTTTGGCTGCCTATACCGCATCCAAAAGCACAGCTGTACCTCGTGACTATCACGAGGCCCTACGCATCCCTCACTGGCGTGCTGCTATGGAAGCAGAATTTTCTGCGCTTCAGACTAACGGTACGTGGACATTGGTACCTCCAGTTTCAGGAGTTAATTTAATTGACTCACGTTGGATCTTTAAAGTCAAACTTCATGCTGATGGCTCTATTGAAAGATACAAAGCCCGTCTTGTTGCTAAAGGGTTCAAACAACGTTATGGCCTTGACTATGATGAGACATTTAGTCCTGTGGTTAAGCCAGTGACTATTCGTTTGTTACTATCTATGGCTCTCTCACATGGATGGCATCTTCGACAGCTTGATATACAGAATGCCTTCCTTAATGGCTTTCTGGATGAGGAGGTATACATGCGCAAACCTCCTGGTTTTACTGACTCTGTCAAACCTAATCACTACTGCAAGCTGGTCAAGTCTCTTTATGGTCTGAAGCAGGCCCCCCGTGCATGGCATGCCCGTCTGAGTTCTGTTCTTGGTTCCTTGGGGTTCTTGCCGTCTGTTGCTGACACATCTCTCTTTGTCCTACACCGATCAGATGTGACGATGTATCTACTGGTCTATGTTGATGATATTATTGTTGTCAGTTCGACAGCGGCTGCTATACCAAAGTTGATTGCTCAGCTTCGTTCAGAGTTCTCAGTTAAGGACCTTGGAGTTCTTTATTATTTTCTGGGTATTGAGGTATCCTCACCATCATCTGGGCATCTTATTCTCCGACAACGTAAGTATGCTCTTGATCTACTTGCTCGGGCCGGTATGTTGAAGTGTGCTCCGGCTCCTACACCCATGTCCTCGACAGAACGTCTCTGTAGCTCGGATGGTGATGCTCTCTCTTCCGAAGAGGCGACTCAGTATCGCAGCATTGTTGGTGGTCTTCAGTACCTCACATTGACACGACCTGATCTCTCTTTTATCGTTAACAAGGTCTGTCAATACCTACATGATCCTCGTACTCCTCATTGGTCTACAGTTAAACGCATTCTGCGATATGTGCGGCACACAATTAACTCTGGCCTGTTTCGGTCTTCCTCGTCATTATTGCTCTCAGCGTTCTCTGATGCAGACTGGGCTGGCAATATGGATGACCGGCGATCCACGGGGGGTATGCTATCTTTTATGGAGGTAATCTGATCGCCTGGAGTGCCAGGAAACAGTCTACAGTTTCGAGGTCTAGCACTGAATCTGAGTACAAAGCTCTTGCAAATGCCACAGCTGAATTGGTCTGGGTACAGTCATTATTGCAAGAACTTGGAGTTGGTCAAAAGCAACCTCCAGTGTTATGGTGTGATAACATTGGGGCAACCTATCTATCGTCCAATCCGGTGTTTCACGCAAGGACAAAGCATATTGAGGTGGATTTTCACTTTGTTCGCGAGCGTGTCACTCAAAAACAACTACAGATTCGGTTTATTTCGTCCAAAGATCAGGTTGCAGATATTTTCACCAAACCACTCCCTTTACCATCGTATGAACATTGTAAACACAATCTCAACCTTCTTCCCGTTGAGATTGAGGGAGGGTGTTAGAATACGTATTAGATACGATTTGTAACAGTTTGTAACACGTACTTTGTACACACCTTTTGTCATATATAATACAAGGATCCCTACCCGATGAGGTACATCGGGGTAGCGCAATCAATCTACCTTACGCTTCTCAAAGACTTCAATTGGAGTCTTAAAAAATTCGTTAGGTTACCCTTCAAGTCGCCCAAAGCTCCACACCTACGCGTCATCCGAAGATGACATGTCCCATGACAACTCCACAACAGCTAATAACCATGTTGCAGATGGGCACCTCTCATTCCGACATGATGAAAGAATTAATCCATTCGACCGAGCTCAGGGTGCTGGAGTTCACTGGAAAGAATCCAGCGTGGACATGCAGAAAGCTTTGCTGGACAATTTGCGGAAGCTGCGGAGCGGGCCTAGACATTTACTTTGAAGCTCCTGGGATTGATAGCCTGCTGGAAGGCTTCATGCCATCTCCACAGCTCCGCAGATTCAAATCCAAGGGAAGCAGCGAGATTCCAAAGGGGTGACATGCCAAAGGTACAGTCCCTTGTTTAAGTCAAGTCTATTTTGTACTAAATGAGATAGTAACGAACAATGTAGATGGTTTGCTGGGCCAGGTCTCTGCAAAGATGACTTAACTGCGGCTGGATGATCGAGAATGAATGTAGACCTGAGGAAAACAACATACCACCGTTACAAAATGATAAATGGCACCATTGTTCACAAAATAATTGCCGAAATATAGCATAGAGTAAATGTTGGCTCTACATTCAATTTTACAAATAGATCAAACAGTGGTATATATAAAGCAAGTTGCTTATAAATCTAAGACAGGCCAGCGAAAGCTATAACAGGAGAACTGTCCTTATTCGAATAAACATTAACCAAATGCAATGGTTCGTTATTTTAGGTTCAACTTCCAAATTCGATAGATAACCATTCAAAAAACACAAGTAACCAAAATGATTGGATATTATATATAGCTGTACCTCATGGTAAGACCAAAATACTATTGTATATCACTGAGACACCATCATCAACACCGGTGGTCATGCTTTAACCATTCAGGCACATCACTAAAACCAGAACACAAATATGAAGAGAATTATCAATAAATGGGTTGAAAGCTGTTACATGACACAAGCCTAGTATGTGGGATTCACATCGGAGTAACAAACTTTATTAAGGGCATCAAACCAATCATCTGAGTACTCAAAAAATGAGAGACAAAGAAACAAGCATTGCATAGACACAACTCACACAATTTGCAGGACATGATGGTTGCTGCAGTTACGAGCGTATGTGTGCAAATAAAGCTAAATCGATGTCGAGAAGCTGCTCAGCAACTAATGTTTGCAGAATCGACACACATGTCTACTATTTTCTTAGCCAATGGAAATTTGTTCTAAGACCAAAACACTACAGAGGAGACATCATGGCTAGATGAACATCTTATATAGAAAATGTAGAGGAATACCTACAGAAAAATGACTCGAGGAACCAGCTTAGCTCATAGAAGGCACCACATGTGTTGCATGTTTCCCATGGATCCCATGAAGGACTTTGCCAAATCTTGATCACCTATTTAGAACTCTCAAATAATCACCGATGTATTTTAAGATAAGAAAGTGATTTGTCAACCGAATTAGTTAAGCGCAGGACCATTTTTCTGAAAACATAAGTGCTAATGTGCATACAGATGGGGTGTGATAAAAAAGGAAAATGTTGAGAAAATAGCTTTTGATCTGAAGAGTATGAACTGAAGCCGACAAGGTTGCACCTTCTATCCAGTATGTCCCTGAGGCATATTGAAGTTTTACCCACAAAAAGAAGCCCTAATAAAGTTTTCAAACCAGAGCATGAGAAAACTAAAGAATACAAATCTAGTTCACAAATTGCAAATTTAAAATATGGTTTGACAAAACACAGGCTGCTTATTTCATGACTTCGAAGTATCAAACAACTTCAACATGAGTTAAAGCAGATATCTTCGAAACTTCACCGAATTGATTTTTGAACCTATAGTTTCTTGCCATGTCAGCTTTGTTGCCAAAATATACTTGTAGGTTTGTCGAACAGATAAAATATCACATATGGTAGCAATGAATAGTAAAGATATGATAAGACTGATCCGTTCCATCTCCACTAGCTTAGTTCTCGTGATTAATGATGGATGTCCGTCATTTAGACTCATTTGTTGATCAGATGCTTTAGTAGGTTTTATCAAATTTGAAAAATTTACTGGCAGAAGTAAGACCAGATACAACCCAATCGTTTTAGGAGCAAAGAAAAATCCTTCAATAAGAATCAGGGGAAAGAAACAAAAGGAAGATTGAACTGCCATTTAGTATTGACATATGATGGAAGCAAAAAAGATGAACTGAAAACTGAACAGCCAAATAAAATTTTGCATGAAAAAAAGAATATCCTGACATTTTTAATGGAAAACGTCCTATTTCTTTCCCTTATGTTCAATGCATTCTCGCTTTGAAAAAAAGCTCGTCCACCCACACATGTTATCTCCATGATCTTCAACGAAAGTGGGAAACACAACTATATTCATGGATTTCTTATTTTGAGATATAACAGGCAGTGATTTCCTCTCTACTGAATGACAACAACACGAGTTGCGGGAATCAAATTATCAGTTTCATATGGCATTAGCGGTCCAACACTTAGCGATGACCAAACGAGTATACAACATACATACAACAGAGGATAACCAACATCTAATTAGGCGAACAACACTGAAACAAGACTAACCAGCATACTGCATGGAGTGAAAACTTTGTTGCTTCATAAAACAGTTACATTTTCATGTCAGGCTCTCGTTTCAAGAAAATTTGAATCTAGTGGGTGCTTCTCCTTTGCAAGCAGCGACATAGTCTTGAGTGAGGTGTGGAGCAGCTTCCTTGTGAGGGTATATATACCTCCCCACGAATACCTTCTCGGTCATCCTGTAGATTGTACCGTAGTTTGGGTCGCACTTGAACAATCCATTCTGCTCAAGAAACTTTAAAGCGTAGTACAGGGGCCTGAGCCGACTCTCCAGGCTAAGAGTGA